>JAFVLL020027621.1:0-14726 GCA_021397915.2 Tor tambroides
ATTAATTTTTCCTACAATAAGGGCCTGATGGAATAGCCACATGTGACATGTGGAGATGGGTGAGAGGGGCTGGACAGGGGTGGGGAGGTTAGGGGGCTGAGGAGGGGTCGGATGGAGGGTGAATCATCTTCATTTTAGTGAGAGATGAAAAAATACCATTTTAATAATGATTTTTAACGACTACTATTGCGCTTTTATCCTATTTAAATGTAGAGGAAATTCACTGAAGCAGCAGTGCACCATCATTTGATTAATATAAATTTTTATTGACATGCTGCTTCTATAAAATAAAATAAAATAAAAATCTATAGTGTAAAACAGTAGAGAGCTGTTATTTTATATTTGATCTATTTCTGGCTGTAAACACTCCCCCCAAAAACTGCATAAAAATGCTTGAACCATGTTCAGTTATTTATGCAGGTTTGCAGCGAAAGCATTAGTACTTAAAGCCCCTCCACTACGATTAACAATCAAACACGCTGAGAAACGTTTATGTTATCCCCCAACTCCGCAGTACAAGAGAAAATCTCTTTTTTGTCATCAAATCCCTAATTCTTTCCTCTCTTTGGGAAAAAAAATAGTAATACCAGTTTCCAATCTGCTTTGAGAAATATTTGGTGAGGGGGGGGCGGGTGGCCATAAAACGTGTGAACAAGGGGGTAATTGTGGACAAACACAGTATTGAATTTCATTTTCAAGTCGTTACACACCATTTCAATCTTATTTTCTGCCTGTTAGTCAGATCTTCTTGGCTATAGTGGGCAGAACTGCCCACTAATAGTGAATAATTGCTTGTAATACACTCTTTACCAATGATGTGCATCAATAGCAGCCATTTTCCTTTTATTTAGCTTTTAGGAATCAACCCTGAGCAAAGAGGCCCATTTGTTACTCTCCATTATTCAAGAATGCTATATAACGTCAATAACAAGAATCTTTGCACAGAAACACAAGGGCAAAACCTGCAATGTAATTTCAATAAAAACATTTGAATTTACAAAAGCCTTATTGGCTTACCATTTTACATTTTCCTCTATAATTCAACAGGACTCAAAGATGTATCAGAGCAAGACAAGACAATACTTTTTTGCTCCGTTCTAGTTAATTAAAACATCCTGACTTATTAAAATGTCTGTTAACGCTTGAAAATTACTTGTAGACAATTAAACATATTAACCATTAGTTTAGTGAGATTACGCTCTTTTCTAAACGAGGCGCAGTGCTGGCAGCTCTTTGACTGCATATGGGATTTCTTCTCTTTAGGGTATCCTGTATTGTCTCAAAACTAATTTTCTTAGAATCAAACAATTAAATCTATATTTTAATTAGGAGAGTGTGTAAAACAAAGGAATATTAATTAGAAAACATTATCTTATAAATACTTCAAGAGCACAAGGGGGGAATCATCCACTAGAAGATGATTTCTCCAAAACATGTCTGCTCAGTACACATGAGACGCATCTAATCACCAAACGTACACGGCAGCGCACAAAGAGTATGCTGTTTTATCTTCAGAGAGGTCTCGTAATTCCACTTGAAAGACTCCTTGACATGTGGCTTTAGAGAAGAGTATTTAAACACTGTGGCCAGTGACCCTTACTGACCTGTGGAGATAGTCCATTGCTCACGGGATTCATGTGATTACTGCTTGCTGACTGGCTCATGAAGGTGTCGGTGTAGCTGGAGAAACTGTGGCGGTTGGACGAGAGGCCGTAGGCGGAGCTGCTGTCGCTCGAGAGCCCGCCCTGATGCATGGTGGAGGGGGGCAACGGCTGGGGCCGATGCACCGTGCCACTGCCATCTGGGAAGAACGGCGCGTTTAATTATGTCAGAAAATTATCATGGGAGCCCTTGTTTTATTGCCATTCAGGTATGAGATGAGTTTGAGTAAGGAGTATTAAATAAATATTAAAAAGGGTCAAACTCTTCACAAAAACATTGGTTAACGTACCTTGTGGTAATGTTGTTGAAGGATAGGTGGACTCAGGAAGCTGGTATGTTGGTAAAGTGGGCATGCCTGTGGGTGGAAACCCTCCAGGTAACAGGTGGTTAAATGCCGCCAGTTGATTGGCTCCAGCTTGTTTACGCCACCTCGCTCGACGATTGCTGAACCAAACCTGAAATAATAAAAATTAAAATAAGTGCACTGAAATTCTGACCAATACCACTAAATTGATTATTAATTTCATGTCTAATAAATGAAAAATGGTTGATATTATAAATTCATTCTACCTGATTGCCAACAAAAAAAACAATTTTGATGAAAAGATAGAGAATTATTTCTTTTCAAATTTGTTTGAATTAGAAACAGGATTATTGTTGTTAACTGAAACTAAAACCATAAAAAGTTAATTGCTTGACATAAATTAAAACCATAAATGAAATAAAATATAAATAAAATAAAATAAAATAAAATAAGGCAACTTAAAACTAGTTCTAAGAATATTTTCTCTTTTTCGTTTAGTTGAAGTACTAAAATAACTAAAACTAAAAACTAAAACTTAAAAACTGCATTACTAATGCATTTCTAAAACTTTAACTTAAAATGAACCCAGAAAATATAAATCAAACTAAAATTGAATTAATTGAATTAATTAATCAATTAAACTAAAATAACACTATTTTAGGGGAAAAAATGGTCACACTTTATTTTAAGGTCCGATTCTCACTATTAACAAACCATTAACTACGACTTTTGCCTCAATAAATTCCTAATTTGCTGCTTATTATTAATAAGGTAGTTGTTAAGTTTAGGTATTAGGGATGTAGAATATGGTCATGCAGAATATGTGCTTTACAAGTACTAATAAACAGCCAATATGTTAATAATAGGCATGTTAATAAGCAACTACTTAATAGTGAGAATTGGTCCCCATACTAAAGTGTTACTGAAAAAACAAACAAGCAAAGACCTCATAATATTAGAGGAGGGATGTACCAGGGTTATGCATAATATTTTTATGCAACTAACTCCGACATGTACTCAAAGTGCACTTCAAGAGATAACCCTTAAAGGGTCAAATATTTGCCATAATCTATACCTTTAATAGTTAGTTTAAACATTAGTGCTGGATGATGGCAAGACTAATTTGAATCTTAAAATGTAGAAAATGTGTTTTTATATCAAAATCTGCATGTGACATTTCAGAGATATTTTGAATGAACAAAAAAAGCCTCTATTTAAAGAAAGCACAAATGCAAGAAATAAAGAAAGAAAGAAATGCCTCTGCCACATTAAGACACATTTTCAAAGTTTCATTCTAATGTGACTCATTGAAAGGGGAGCACGGCCAGTAACCTGCACCTCTCTGGGGCCGAAGCGCTGCCCCTGTGTATGCAAAAGAGTGAATGACATTGATCTATGCCTCAGAGGGGCCATTCTTCAGACTTTAATACACTGGCAGTGCAGTTAATCTACTGTTGTTTTTCAAATGGTCCCCACCATTGTGAGTGGAAGTGAAAGAGGGGGACAATGGCCCTTCAATGAATCAGACCACAAAGAGAGGGCGTCCCTTTTTAAACAGCTCCTCAAGAATGACGCTTTCAGCCTGAGCATTGATCAAGGGGCTGGCGTAGACATACTGTATGAGTACACACTCTTTCTCTGCCTCTTGCTTTTATCCTCCCAGGCTCCCCTTCAATCTTTGTACACAAAGTGACAAAGAAAGATAAAAAGTCTGATTATCTTTCATAAAATCGAAAAATCAAGTGGGCCACAGAGAGCAGACTACAGCAAGATATTTTTGATAAATGCAATTTATTCTCAAAATGAAGTGGACTTTATGGTAATTGGAAAATAAAATAAAATAAAATACTAAATATAGTTCATTAAAAATCCCAGACAGAAGCAACAATTATGGCATTCCTTGAAAAACTTCCTCTTCCATTCCCATATCCAAACAAAAACTAGGAAACACCTATAAGACTCTGGAAACACCTTTAAGACCTATATAATTACTCTTATTAACACACTAGGGGACTAATTACACACACAGTTAGCAACTACCTCGAAAAAGCCCATTCCCAACACCCATCCTTACAACAACGTTAGGTTAGACAACTGGATTTTTTTAAAACTTCAAGAACTTTCTTTTTTCAGTATTAATTAATAAATCATGCCGATAAAAATCAATTTCATTCATATCAAATTCAGCAGTACTTAACCATCTCCCATTAGCTGTCCCACACTGCTCTTTCAACAATGCTGTGCATCAACGACCTTTCCCATAAAACCACTAGTCCCGCTGACACGAGCCCCATTACTTTACATGTCTTAGTTTAGGATGGTTTCTGGTATTAACGAGAAATGGAGAGTATAGCACAAGGCATTAGAAGGCGCGTATCTCAGTGTTAGAGGCTAGAGTGCCTGCCGCCCCATGCTCAATGGATCTCCTAAGAGGCTTGCTGGGAGCTGGGGCTTCTGAATGCACCATTCTGGAACCCGATGGCAAAGGCACCTTGAGCAGGGATTTTCTCTCTGCTGTTCCCTCTAATTCCCCACTCTTCTCATTTCCCTGCTCGAGCTGAGACACAAAGCACACTGCCCAACTGAGATGGCCAACTCATTTCGTATTTCTGAAAGAGTTCGAATAATTTCCTTAAAAGTGAACGGAGTCGCTTGGCGAAACATTTAAGAGAAGAGATTTGGTGGAGTGTGGCTGAAGGAGCTGTTGTTTGATTGCATTTGGTTCAGGGGGAATGGAAGTCGAAAAATTCAATTCAATATACTCTCAATCTCCAAGCGAACAGGGGGAGCGGGAGAGACAAAAGGAAGGGAGGTAAATGGAAGACAAATCTGATTGTGGACTGTGTCACAATTTCACATTCCACTTTCGGCCAGCATCTCGCGTTCTCGTCCAATATCAATCATCCGGGCCATCCTATCGGTTCCTCTCACTTTCTTTTTCGCTGTCTTTCTTGGACGACGATGGCTATATGTCTTCCTAGGATTACCATTTGCCATGCGCAGAGCGGTTGGTGAGCAGACAGGAAGACGAGGAGTAAAACCTGGATAACGTGATTGAATTTCACAGCAAAAAGAACATAACAGTGGCTGAGAGGCGTAAAAAAGGCAGACATGACAGACAGGGGTTGTGGGAATCTGGATGGGCAGTGGGACAGGATGAGTTAGGATGGAGGGTCAAGGCCGGCTGGACTGGCCTTGAAAGAAACAGTGTGGCAAAACTCTCTAAAATGAGGCATCACTCCAGCAGAAACATCTGCAAACCTCAGTTGAAGTTGTAGAACACTGAAGTCCATGCACATCCTCTTTCTAGCTTTTATAACCCATCATTATGCATAGACATAAATATATGCATATAAACATACATATAATACTTTCACATATTTGTTTGATCTGTTCATTGAAATCCTGCATTTTTATGTGAGCTAGCAGCATAAGTACAGAATTATTGGCTCCAGATTTTGCAAGGATCAATCACAACACATGTGATATGACTCCACATCAGAGGGCTGACATTTGTGCCCTGGAAGTCTTGTTTCCAGATTGGATCAAAGGGTGCCAGAATAGAGAGGGGAAGTGGACACATCTTCAAACCTGCTTGTACATAACATGTGGTAGGACTAAGTCTCCTCACTCTATGCCTGACAGGTATACACTACCATTTAAAAGCTTGGGGTCAGTGAGATTTTTATTTTTCATTTATTTTTTGAAAGAAATTATGTTAACACTTTACTTAAAGCCTTTATGTATGCATTATAAATGAATGGCTATTAAAGGGTATAATGCATTATAATTATTCATAAAGTGCGTTGTAATGCATTATATCTTGTCGAAAATAATTATAACTGAATTTAAAATGCATAGTGTGACAATGAACTGATAAGTGTTATAATGTATTAACTGTGGTTATAATTATTCATGCGATTGTACAATGCATTATAAGGTGCATTACAAGCCATAATACATTAAAACTACTTTTATAATGCATTATACATAAAAGCTTTAAGTGTTACCGAAATTACTTTTACTCAGCAAGGATGCATTAAACTGATGAAGGTTAATGTTACAAAAGATTTATCAATATATGCTGTTCTTTTAAACAGTTCTATTCATCAAAAAGTATCAGTTTCCACAAAACCATTAAGCAGCACAACTGTTTTCAACACTGATAATAATAAGAAATGTTTCTTGAGGACCAAATCAGCATATTAGAATGATTTCTGAAAGACACTGAAGACTGGAGTAATGATGCTGAAAATTCTGTTTTGCCATCATAGGAATGAAATACTGTACATTTTAAAATATATTCAAACAGTTATTATAAATTGGAATGATAATTCACAACCCTAGTATTTTTACTAAATTTTTGATCACATAAATGCAGCCTGGGTAAGCATAAACGACTTTCAAGACCTTTTTAAAAAATCTTACCAACCCCAAAATTTGGAAACGGTAGTGTATGTCAAAATTAGCTCATAATATCTAGTTTAATTCATTATTCATAATATAATCTAAAAGATACAGGCAGTTTTCATTGTGATAATGTAGTGTGTCTCGGTTCCCCTCCATCTGTTTATCGTCCTCATATTTCAGAGTGGTCATACCGTAACCTCAAACCTGATCCATGAACACATCACAAAGATTTCTTGTCTAACTGAGTTTGAAGTGACATAACTGCCACTGCCTATGAAATTTCCTGTAAATCTCTGTTAATTCATTTTGTTTCTCCCTCTGGCCTTACAAAATGCGGTGAACCAGACAGGCAGCACAGCAGTGCTTTAAGACCTGGAAGCGCTTAGTCAGATATGGATCACTTCCTCTGATTTGTCATAAGGAGCAGTAAAACAGTAGAAGCATGAGTAAAGTGTCTGTGGTTAAGAATAACCACAGTGACAGACTGATGACACCTAATAGAAAAGCACCAAACACATAAATTAAAGCCTTTGACATCTTCACTGATCCATGTCTGACTTCCTCTCTTTGGCAGCAGGAATGCTCTCTCCCTCTCTCCCCGTTTCTCTCTCTCTCTCAGACATCTGGATACTGTGTCAGTGCAGCTGCTCTCAAATGGGTTGACACTGAGGCCGCGGGGTCTGCCAAAAGCCAATAGGGTCAGACACCTTCCCCTCCACAAAAGCAATGATCCCAGAGCCCTGGCATCTCCATGTGAGCTATCTCGAGCCAGAGATCCTCACACATCATCTGCTTGGCCTCTCAAGAACCAACTGCTGGGCTGTGACAGGGTTGAGAAAACAAAACATGAGCTGTTGGGCCAAGATATTGAGGATGTGGTAGTTTCATATGATCTTTGAGTGATCCAAACGTTTGACTGATTTACATTTCTGCATTTAGCAGATGCTTTTATCCAAAGCAATTTGTCAAAGAGCCAACAATATTTGTAATATACAAATTCTGATTTGAAACAAAAGTCATGAATGAATTTAAAAAAGGCAAAATAAAGGGTCTACAACTTTATTAAGAGGTCTAAACACAGAAAGAGTAAGACATTTGGCAAGTTGGAAGCTGGTGAAGCCAATTTAACCAACTAAAAAGTGGCTGAGAGGAAAAAGAAAGCGACAGCTGCATTTCAACTATGCAATGATGTCATTTAGGCAGCTTATGAACATCCGACATACAGTGTTTATTTATTAAAACAAATAATCTTTTAGCACAAAATCGAATAACCAAGACAGATTGACCTTACATGGCATTTCACTGCACATTACTGCATTAAGGTAACATCCAGAGCATTAGCATATGAAGACCACAAGCCCGTACCATTTCAGAGGTGAAGCAGGCAGCAGAGCCACGGTGAGCGGTCATATTTTTTTACAAGCTCTTGATTGATTAATGTAACTGGTAGAGAGGGGTTCCCAAGAGAGTGTGTGGGATGTTCTCTGATATGCAGCAAATTTTACAAGAAGCAGTGGTGGGCTTGAAAGTGGTGGGAAGAAAAGATCCCAGCCAAAAGCTGAAGTGAGAAATCCATCAGGAATGCACTCTTGTTCTTTTTATCCCCCTCCCTTTGCTCCCAACAGCTGCTGCCATAACTCTACTGTATTTTCCCCCTCTCATTGTTTCAACTATCCACATGGTTGACAAGCTGTCAGGACCAGTGGTGGGTGGAGCCAAAGTCCTATAAATGCTCTGCAACATTTACATGCACTTTTAAAGTTCAAATTCAGTCTAAAACAAGCAATTCATCATGTAAACAAATTGGTCCAACTGAAATCGTACCAGTGTTGTTTCTGCAACGACAAGTCACACAAGTGACACAAAGGTTTTTAAACCGTCATATACTTATGCATTGTGTCATGTATGTTTTGACAGAGAAGACTGTAACTCGATTATGATTTGCTTGATTAAAACCATGCATGTAAACGTATTCATCATTTGTTATATTGTTTCATTTCACTGGAAGATCAAGCAATGGCATTTTGATTAAAAAGTAAAACAAAAAACAAAAATGAAACATGCATGATAAATCATTCACAATATAAGATCACAATAACATGCATTTAGAAAAAGATCGGGTGAATTTTGACAGAAGTAGCGCCATGTTAGCCACCTGATCATGTTTCTCCGATACGGCTGACAGGAAGAGGCCTGCTGTGTTTTTCTAGCACTTTCTTTGAGATGAGCAGTTGCATTGTTACACGCATCATCAATCAGAGGACCTCAGTTCAGCAGATCTAGTGACACTTTAGAGCTCTATAGACCTCGAAGCACATAGCTGAACTCTTACTGAGCTCTCATTGTGCCATCTACATCTCCAACTGAGAGCATCAGTCTTACGGGTACCATCCTTTCATTAGTAAACTTTTAAAGGGATAGTTCACCCAAAAAATAAAAGTTCTGTCATCATTTACTCACCCTCATGACTTACTTTCTTCAAAAGAAGATATTTAAAAACTAAACAACATTGGACCCATTTGACTTTCATTCTATGTCCGTTCTTATTATTTTTGTTTTTGGTAAACTATCCCTTTAAGTTTTATATACAGAATGATGAAGGCAATAGCTTGTGATTCAAGCTCAGTCAAACCATATGTATATCTAGCAACTGCAGAAACTGCTTTAGTATTTGGCAGCGTCGTACCTGTACTCTGGCCTCGGTGAGCTTGGTTCTCTGGGCTAGTTCCTCTCTGGTGTAGATGTCTGGGTAGTGTGTCCTTTCGAAGGCCTTCTCCAGCTCTTCCAGCTGCTCGGCTGTGAAGGTGGTCCGACTGCGCCTCTGCTTCCTCTTCAAGGGCAGGTCCGGTTCAGACTCCACGTCTGAGCCATCTTCTATTCGACCTGTAATAGAGGATAGAGAACGAAAGAGCTGAGTGTGTTGTGCATGGCGCTAAAAAAGTCACACACTTACCAGAAAGCTCTCTGGTCATGAATGCTGTCATCATACTGATATGATGTGTGTGTAAATGAATGTGGACCCAAAACACGGATGGATGGTGGCACAGTGAAGTGAGACGGATTCATGTGCTTTCAAGCGAATATTATTTCAATGCATGGCTATTTATATAAGCGAAGCTCTTGTAAATACAATCCCACATCAGTGCGAATCCCAGCTCGCCCCGAGGCCGTAGAGGGAAAAGTGGGGGGAGTTAATCTCCGCAGACCACCTTAGTGATCCTCGTACCGGTGCTAAAATGAAACAAAACTGGCACTTTGCAAATAACTCAAGTTTATTTCATTAAATGCCATTTGCGATCTTGCCGTCTTCAAAATAAGAGCGGTGGATTATCTGTCAAATGCAGCCATGTCAACTACAGCATTTCTGTTTAGTGGTTAGCTGAAGAAAACATGAGAAACAATGAGCCCAAATCTGATCTGATGCAAACCAGAGGTGTGTGGGTGGCAATTCAAGCCGAGTAGCTTAGTGATGAAACGAAAATGACACATTAGCTTATCCGTGCTGTGCGGAACAGTGACCTTTATACAGGTGTGTATGCACGATGGTGATAACTTTGCAAATAATTATAGAAAGCATTAATATTAATGAGTGTAAACATGAAAGATTGACAAGTATGCTGGGAAAAAAACTCACTAACAATAGAGATTCAAAAAGATCTACCTATGTCCCATTCTTTAGTCACATTTCCACATATGACAGGGAAGATCTTACAGCCCATTTTTATCATTTCATTTGAGTTGATTCCTTATTTATTTCCAGTTTGGCTGGCACTGGGCTGATCCTTGAAAATCCCTTCAGCAGCATTGGGGGCCTAGCTCTGCAGACACTGGCCTTAATCCAGGCCATGACTTCCCGCTAAATTGAAGCAATTCTACATTAGTGATGGCTGAACCCTGGCTAATGCTGGTGTGGGCTTCCAAGACTGGCCCCTCTGAATAGGGCTGATTATAGAGGAGCCGAGTGGGGTGCGCTTTGCCTTTTCTTATATGGCAGGGCTGTGTAAAAATGTTTGTTTCCCCACTTAATCGCAATCTTCATTTAAAAAGATACTGATATTGATTCTTAAAATCTCAAGAAATATCTTCTACTCTGCATTTATAAAATAAAGATTATTTATTGGCATTGATGGTTCCTTGAAGAACATTTAACATCCATAGAACCTTTCCATTGCACAAAAGTTTCTTTACAGTGGGAAATTGAATCAAGAAATCTGTATTGATGCCCAGGCCTATACATACAATTCAACAGTGAGTTTCAGAACATACATTCTCGTCCACTTTTTACTAGTACAGTACAGTCGGAACTGGTTTTTCAGGCCAGGTGAAACACAAGATGGATTTGAGAGGTAATTCAATGACAGTAAATCTTGTCAACAACGGCAGATCTGTTTACTCCCATTCCACACCGTAGAGGACAGCAATGAGGCGAGTTTGAGAAATAGAAATACTTACACAAACTCTAAACATTTGGCTTTTTCCCAAGTTTGAGTTCACATGATTTTATTTGTTGGAAGGTTCTAAATTTCTAGCTTTTTTATGTGAAAATTTTATGTTTTTGCTTTGCCACTGTCATCTGACATTGGTTTGGTCACAACAACAAAAGCTAACTAACAGCAACACCAGATTACAGAATGTATATGTTTGCACGTCTCCATTTGTTTGTTGGACGGCCGGACAGAACGTCCCAAAAATAGCCTCCAAACAAAAGCACAACAATGAAAGAGCTATCAAAGTGGCTTTCGACTCCAGGCCAGCTCTGTCTTTTAATTAAACAAGGAATTATGGGATTACAGGGAGGTTCTCATTACAGGCCACTTGAGGAGTCCTCTGGTAGATGTCTTTTTGTCTCCTAGAGCTCACGCTCAGGAATTCTCGACGGATTACACATGGCCGTAGGACATGAGGCCGCATTAATTAAATCAATTCCTTTTAAGATTCATTTTGCCAACATTTTCCCCTCATCCCAACATTCTGCAAAAATCATACTCAAGTGTACATATATATTGCAACTTATGTTCTTTAAATCCCTTTGTTGGTTTTCGAGAGATTGTGACAAAGTGATTTGCTTTTGACTTGCCATGACTGCCACTTGAGGCTGGTGCAGTAATCTATACTGATCGTTTTTCCGAAAAGTGGCCACCACTTTTATTAAAGAGACAAGATGGAATTTATTTTATTCTTCCCTACATGCTGCTAGACATTGAAGGGATTGTTCACCCAAATTTAAAAATTTTGTAATCATTTATTCACTCTAATGCCATTTCAAACTTGTATAGCCTTTCTTCTGTTCTGTAAAACTCAAAAGATGACATTTAGAAGAATTCTTCTTAAATTTTGTTTTTGTCCATACAATAAAAGTCAGTGGGGTCCAAAATAAAACTGGCATCATATAACTGTATGTATGTATGTATGTATGTATATATATATGTATGTATGTATGTATGTGTGTGTGTGTATAAAGAATTAATACATGCATTAAATTAATGAAAAGTAGCATTAAAGACGTTTATAAAGTTACACCTATTTTAAATTAATCCTGTTCTTTTGAACTTTCTATTAATCAAAGAGTCCTGAAAAATGTATCACGCTTTCCACAAAAACATTAAAATATTAAGCAGCACAACTGCTTGCAACATTGATAATAATAAGAAATATTTCTTGAGCATCAAATCAGCATATTAGAATAATTTCTGAAAGAATATGTTACAATGAAGACTGGAGTAAAGGCTGCTGAAAGTTCAGCTTTGCCATCACAAGAATAAATTACATTTTAAAATATATTCAAATAGAAAACAATTATTTGAAATTGTAGAAATATTTCACAATATTACTGTTTTTACTATATTTTTATTATATTCAAAAACAAAAAAATCTTACAGACCCCAAACTTTTGAACAGCGTATAACCTGCCACAATTACCAAAGAAGATTTGTTTTGAGACAAGATCAACTTCTCAATTTCCTCATGTTTTTACCTTCAGACAGATGAATGAAAATCAGGGGGACGAATCTAAGAAACACAATTTGAAAGGCTACAAGCTTGATGCAGTTGCACCTGCATGACTGATGAGTATTCTGCCACATCCCATTCTGCCCTCGTCACAACAATTACGATGTTATTTAGCTGCCATAACAGACAACCCACAAGCTGCTCCTCAACCAGCTCTGCAGAGACAGATAAAACCTGAATAAGTTTGACAGCACTCTCCTGCTAAAGGTCAGCATCTCTTGCTCTCCTACTCGCAGTATAATGAGGACAGGATTATGGAAATGAAACAGATGCTGATGCAGATACGCGTCTAAACCTGGACCTCATCTTTGTCTCTGTGAGATCCCACGATTGACATGCTGGGTCCCATCACACGAATGCAGCCATGGCAAGTACCCAGAGCTGTCGAATGTGCTGCGGCATAAATATAACTGAGTATGGCACATTTTGTCTGAGATGGCCTGGAGCAGACAGCAGCGAGAGCTTTTGAATAAAGGTAAACAGAGCAAAAACTGGGTTTTAAAAATAAAAAGAGCTCTTCGCCAAACCACTAATCGGAAAAGAACAGGAACACTCCAGTTACAATAAGACGACCCTCTTAAATCTATTAAAAATTGAATGCACTGATAAAATGTTTTTATCTTAAAATGTGGGCTTAATTAAAAAATTTCCTGTGAATTTTATTCCTTTATCCATGTAGTCCTCCAGGGTTTGTGGTATTGTTCAATTTGTTTCAAGCAAAAGGATGAAAAAAACCTTGAGTTTTGAAGCAAACAAGATAATCTGACAGAGAATGAGTGATGTTTTCTTTCAGACAAACTCTGACAAGTACTGCATCCCCAAATCTTATTATTTTATGAACTTAAAATTGTCTCTTTGCATCTCATCAGTTATTAAGAGTGAACGTGCCCCATGGGATCAACCTGATTTGTAGCACTTACACATCAAAGACAGTTAATCAGTAGAGAATTGGCCTAATGTATCTTGAATATGGATTTGATTGAAAGCCCTTTGGTGAAACTGAACCAGAAGAGTCGCTGTAACACATTCAAACTGATTCACTTAGATCTGCTTCATGCATCCAACCTGACTGAGCTTTTTGTTGACAGCTGGGCGTAAAACTCTCTGAGAGCGGCTATTTGTCGGACAGTGATTAACCGCTACGGGTGAGGAGCGTCTAAGGCCAAAGAGGAGTCATGACCACCCAACGTAAGCCTTTAGACCACTTCCATCACCGATGAGCCTGTGAGCAGATGGGATATTCATCATCACGGCCACACTCAGACCTCTTTCTCCTCTGTGTTGTCTTTTTATTTTCATTCCCTCGTTCTTGCTTTCTCTCCCCCTAACCTTTCCTGCCACAGTCTCTGTGTAAAGAGCTAAAGGGCCTGGGGTAAAGTGCTCGTCCACAGCTGCACATTCCACTAAGCTTAGCATGGTAGCAAACATTTACACATTTGTCTTCATCAGAGCTGGCTCTCAAAACAACATTATACTCAGGTTGGGCCCGGTATTCACTGAGGCACACAACTGGCCTACTTGTTTCCGACATATGCACTCAGCTGTGAGAGTCCAGATTGATAATAACAGTAAAGGTACAGCAGTGACATTACTGGTTTACACCATCATTCAAACTGTCAATAAATTAACTCTCATTCAAACATGTCCACACTCTCTGGGCATATAGGTAAAATACTATATCATTGTACTCCGCTATTTTACACATTCATTTGCACTTGATTCCTAACAATCTTTGTGTGAGTTGCAAGGCTATAAAAACTGTAATTTTGCATTTTCAGAAGATAATGTGAGTTGTTTGCCAAAGCAAAACTCACCTCCACAATGCAAGGTTCTGGGTGTTTACCATCAGTGATGAACAAATTCTGGCAACTGAAAATATTCGGTCAAAGCAAAAAAAAAAAAAAACTTTTGCTTTTGTCTGTAGAGGGCTCAAATCATTGATGAAGCAGTGGTGTTTAATTAGTGTTTTTCCAATGGAGCGTTTGACTATGTCTATTTCATGCACACAATATGGATAAGCTACAACTGGGAACTTGTCAGCAGTGTGGACACACTTAAAGGGATAGTTCACTTTGAAATTAAAATTTGATATCTATCAGCTTACCCCAAGGGCATCCAAGATGTAGGTGTATTTTTTTCTTCAGTAGATCCAATTTTGATATTTTTAGGTAAAACCGTTCTAGTCTGTCAGTCATATAATGGCAGGTATAGGTCACTGTCTCTATAAGAAGGAAAAAGAACATGCTCAGAGAAATCCAAATTAAACAATTCCCCATTGTAACTACACATTGATGGCCTAAGACACGAAACGAGCGGTTTGTGTGAGAAAACGAACAGTATT
>JAFVLL020027623.1:0-10354 GCA_021397915.2 Tor tambroides
CTAAATTGAGGTCTCCACGGGTAAACAAGCTTATAAATCACACAGAATGAAGTTTTTTGAAAATCTAAAAATGCAGAAAGTTTCCTGTAAGGGGTGGGTAGGGGTGTGTGTGTGTGTGTGTGTGTGTTTAACCTTTGTGCTGTGGTGGTGATTGCATCAATAACTTCCATGATGCGATGCAGAGCAGAGTCGGCTCCGATCGTCATGTCGGTTCCGCAGAAATCATTATCGATGGATCCCACCAGACCCACGATGTTCAGATGCTTGTGCTGCTGCGCCAGAGAGTCTGTGATCCGGCCTGAAACACAAACACACTCCACATCAGCTCCTGTTGACCATAAGAACAGTTCGGGGAGTTTATTCAAATGCAGCATTTGAGCGTCTGTTGCTCAGTGACGAGGGACTCAGGAAGCTCTTGGCAGCTTCTAATGGAGAGCAAACAGAAACGCTATTGATGCTGCTGAACTGAAGCAAGTGGAGCGTAACTTTGTGACACAGAAACAGAGAGAAAGAGTTCAAAATGAGATCCAACTCTTTCTGTCTGAAGTCCTGTTGCTCCACTGAAAACCTGCAGACCAGGCAGGATCTGGCTTCAGTGAAAGAGAGCTGAACCATCTCTTACAGATGCAGTGTTATCATTAACTAAATCTAAAAACAAAACTATTAAAAGACATGTTAACTGAAATTATATGAAGTATTTAAAAGTGTAACATTTTATTTCAGTTATTTGACATGCCAACACTTTTCATTTTTGTTTAGTTTAAAGTGGACTGAAAATAACTTAATAAAAACTAATAAATATTTAAAACAACAAAAATTACCAAAAAATAAAAATAATAGAAGTGATGAAACTAAAACTGGAAAAAACACTGAACTGAAATAAATTAATTAAAAAAAAATACATTTTAAAAACAAAAATAAACAATTACTAAAACTGGAAATTACAACTGAAATTGGAATAAAAATTAAAAGACATGCTTAAAAAAACCAACCAAAAAAAAAGACAAATAATAAAAATGACAAAAAACACAACATTAAATGACAAAGAAATAAAACTGGAAATAATTGGTAAAAATCAATGGAAAAAAAATTGTAAATAAATAAAAATAATAAAAAACAAAATTACTAAAACTGGGAATAACTGAACTGAAATTGAAACTAATATTAAATACAAAAAAATAGACTTTAGGACAAAAACTAATAAAAATGACAAAAATATTTTACTAAAATTACAACTGGACATAACTGATCTGAAACTGAAATAAAAGTTAAAAAAATAGACATTAAAAAAAAAAAATAAAAAAAAATAATTAAAACTAAAACTGGAAAAAAGTGAACTGAACCTGAAATTAAAAAAAAAAAAAAGAAAAAGAATGAAAATGACAAAAAAAAAAAACAATCAAATTGTTAAAATTAATTAAAGGCAAGGCAAGGCAAGTTTATTTATATAACACATTTCATAGACAGTGGTAATTCAAAGTGCTTTACATAAAAGAAAGTAAAATAGACATTAAAAAAAATAATCTACAATAAAAAAAGGGATAAAAATTGATTTAAAATGATTTTAAAACAGTTAAAAATCTTAAATGATTATACATAAAATACAGTGCAATTAAAAATGAAAAATATTCCCCCGGTTTCACAGACATAGACTAAAATGTAAGTCTGTTTCAACTGAAAGAAACTTGCTCTGACTGATCTTAACATATATCAATGCATTCGTTTTGTCTCAAGACGCACACCAGTGATGTTTTTTCAAAGGCACGTTTATAAAAATGACTTAAATGTCCTAATTGAACTACAGCCTAATCCTGGCTGTGAAAGTACCTTGCTGCACGAGTTCAGAGAGCAGCTCGCTCCACTCGCTGCGGAAGATGTTTGCTCCGGTCAGACTGCCATCTCCGCCGCAGACACACAGGTTAGTGATGCCCCGCTGCAGCAGGTGAAACGCCGCCGCTAACCGGCCCTCGCGCGAGGTGAAGGCCTTACAGCGGGCGCTGCCGATGATAGTGCCGCCCTGAACACAACCACAAACATCAGCATCACTGAACATGACAGATCAAGCTCTGCACTACCAGACTAACCTTTCTAACAGACAGATTTTTAATGTTTTTAAAGAGTCTCTTCTGCTCACCAAGCCTGCATTTATTTGATCCAACATTCTGAAATATGTTTACTATTTAAAATACCTGTTTTCTATGTGAATATCTGTTAAAGTGTAATTTATTTCTGTGATCAAAACTGTATTTTCAGCATCATTACTCCAGTCTTCAGTGTCACATGATCTTCAGAAATCATTCTAATATGCTGATTTGCTTCAAATGCATTCAAAAGGCAACATGGTAACTCAATGCCACTCAAATAAACATGCATCATTTTCATAACATGATAAGTGTGCTACTGTTTGAAAGGTGTAATGCACACTGCGTTTAAACAAATACTGCAGTATATACTGTGTTATGATTCTCTCTGTGAGCGCAGACGCTGCTGTGATCTCAGACTTCATCTAAATCCTGTTTACTGCTGCTATCAGTCAAAACCAGCAGAAGACACAGAGGAGGAGGATGATATCTGCATAAACACTCACATCTTCCTTATAAACAGCTGAAACGGACATTAGAAGATTATTAAAGGCTGTGAAAAATCAATATGAATACCTATTCAGTACATCTGCCTGGATTTGACTTTTCCAGTTAATTGTGATTTGAATATTGATATCGGACATTTTATTAATAATTTACATTCACAAAATGAAATTTCTAGAGAATAAATATTTTAAAGCTTAGTGTAACCACAAAAAAACAACAACTATTCAACAGAAAAAAATATCCACTATTATCCAAAATTGTATTAATTTCCATGACATTCCCAGGCCTGGAAATTACAGTTTTAAAATTCCCTGATATTTATGAGTTTCCAATTAATATGTTAGTTGGCAACATTTCTGATTTTCGTTTAGTTTAAGTTGAAGGGTTAAAATCACTAAAACTAAAATAAAAAGTATAAAAATAAATAATAAAAAATAAAATATAATAATTATAAAAAAATTTTAAAAAAAAATTATTAAAACTTTAACTAAAATTAAAACAACAATGGAAAAATATAAAAAAATAAAAATTAATTAAAAAATATTAATTAGAATAACACTTGTTTTATTAATTTCCATGACATTCCCAGGCTTGGAAACTAGAATTTAAAAATTCCCTGATATTTACAAGTTTCCAATTAATATTAATAAAGTTGAAATACTAAAATTACTACAACTGATATAAAATTATAATAATAAAATTGATATTTAATAAATAAATTAGATTTATATTAAATAAAAAACAGACATTAAAGATAAAAAACACAAAAAAATATTGAACTAAAATCTAAAACTAAAATTGAAAAAAGAAAAAAAAAAAAAGGAAAATATAAAAATACAAACTAATAATAAAAAATATTAACTACAATAACACTACATTACTGATACTAAAAACAACACTTATTAATTTTCACAACATTTAAAAAAAATTCCTTATATTTTTCTGGGTTTCCACAGCCATAGAAATCTGCTTTGTGCTCAATTAATGTTATTCCAAATAAATATTTGGAAAATAAATAAATTTATATAAATTAAATAATTTTGATAAAATAAATACAAACATTTACATAAAAATAGATACAGCATTTATATAAAAATAAATAAAGCATTTATACAAAATAAAACATTGATATAAAAACAAATAAATAGAACATTTACATAAAAATAAATACATTTGTCTTCATAATCTTTAATATATGACAACTTGCTCCATATCTCTAGTACTTCTTCAAGCCCTCTGTTTCTACCATCTGATTTCATTTTGTTGTTAAAAAATGATTTTTCTCCATTACTATTCTACATTGACTTTTGGTGTGAATGCTCTCTAAAGAGATTTACTCTGAGAAGCATGTAGGGCAGCATAACACATGCATATGGCAAACAAGCAAGCATGCATTAAAAGTGATGAAGACTCACCAGCTGAATGATGTTGGTGACGCTCTGCCAGTTGGCGAGTTTGATGTGATCTCCTCCATCCACAAGTCCCTGATAACCCTAGAGAAACACATGCATCAGTGCAACAGCAGTGCTCTGTGACTCAATGCATGCAGATCAACATCTCTCACCTCATAAATCAGGTAGACTTTAGCACCAACGTAAATGCCCATGCGTGTTACAGCACGAACGGCTGCGTTCATACCTGCAGAAATCACACGTTGCATGCATAAAAAAGTGCATCTAAAATTTGTTCAATGCAGCAGCTAAAGAGAAATGCATTGACAAACTGTCTGTAATGCAATATGGTGACACAACATGCAATGCATATTTAATCTGGAAACAATTCAGGAACAAATAACAGAATTACTGAAGCACGAGATGTGCATGCACACTAGATAGGGGTCATGAGGTTACATAACTGTCAGTTCATGCATTACTTATGCACCAGATACTCACACAGATACATCAGAAAAAACAATGAAAATGACATCAAATCATTCCATAATTTGGGGTCATTCTATGTCAACGCACCTAGAGGTCCACGACTCAAATTGTGTTTTGTAAATTTGTTAATATTTTGGAGTTTTTTTGGTGAAAGAAATGCATAAATGAATTAGAAAGCCAAAATATATAATGTAACTGATGTATATTTACTATTTTGTAGAGGGGGTCAAAATGACAGTTTTATTAAGTATCTTTAATACTTCGAGTTACCGGCATTAAAACTTTGAAAAAAGACTATTTATGGCACTAAGACAAGGGTATGATCTATGCAATTGTTTTTATAGAGGAAAACAAGATACATTTCTACTTTCAACATTATTTGTTCTTCAGATGTTTCTCTTTAAAAGAAATAAAGTATCATTTTTATGCAAAGTGACCCACATTTGGTTTTTGGCCACTGAAAATGTGTACAATTTACTCATGGAGCCATATTGAGATTCCAATATCTCTGAAACTGAACCATACAGGGCTTTAAAAATTAAGAAGCAAAAAGAAAAGTTTGTTAAAATCCAAAATCTAAAAGGGCGTTACGATATCTTTAATATTTCTCGAGTTACTGGCATGCAAACTTCGTAAAAAGACTATTTATGGCACTAAGACAAGGTATGATCTATGCAATGGTTTTGATAGAGGAAAACAAGATACATTTCTACTTTCAACATTATTTGTTCTTCAGATGTTTCTCTTTAAAAGAAATAAAGTATCATTTGTATGCAAAGTGGCTCACATTTGGTTTTTGGCCACTGAAAATGTGTACAATTTACTCCTGGAGCCATATTGAGATTCCAATATCTCTGAAACTAAACCATACAGGGCTTTAAAAATTAAGAAGCAAAAAGAAAAGATAGTTAGATTTCAACAAAGATTGCTAAAATCAATAGACTTTACTAATAGAGCTATCAATCTCTGTGTGAGAATAACATCATGATGCTGCCATCTTTCTGAAGTCGTTTAATCCTCTTGTAATTTGGCTCCGAACCTCAGGTGAAAATTGTCATTTTGACCCTCCTCTACAAAATAGTGCATTACTCAATAAATATACATCTGTGATATTTAATAATTCGGCTTTCAACACTATAAATGTTTATCTTTCTTCAGAAAAAAAAAATAAGACAAAATTAAAAATTTAAGCCAGGGAAGTTTCTGAAATTTGTTTGATTTGACCCAATGTTCTTATAACTGGAATGTTTTATTAATGTTTGCATAACCAAGAAAAAACATTCTTTAAAGATATAAAAATGAGTGATTTAAACGTTGAGAGAACATTCAAAGGTAATGTTTTCAAACTGATAGAATGGAACGTTCATATAACGTTCACATAACCAAGAAGTAACGTTCTGTAAACATAAAAAAGGGTGATTTAAACATTGAAAGAACATTGAAATGTAACAATCTCATAATGTTTTCAAACTGATAGAATTGAAAATTCCATTAACATTCGCATAACTAAGAAGAAACATTCTTTAAACATAAAAAAGGGTGATTTAACATTGAAAGAACATTTAAATGTAACATTCTCAAACTGATAGAATGGAATGTTCCACTAACGTTCTGCAAACATAAAAAATGGGTCATTTAAACGTTGAGAGAACATTCAAATGTTACATTCTCCTATAGAATGGAATGTTCATCTAACGTTCGCAAAACCAAGCAGTAACGCTCTTAATACATTAAAAAACGATGTTTTTAAGAAACAAGGTTTGAGAAATGTATTTGCAAAAGCTGTGTGTCTCCACAAAACACACGGGCTGCGTGTCAATATCAAGTACGATCCCTATTTATACAGCGTTATGTGCATCATGTGTTCGAAAAGTAAAAAAATTGCGCATCAAACACCAAGTGTTGTCTAGAATGTCTCTGTTTTTGCCAGTCGTACTTTATTTATTTTGAATAATAATTTTACCCTGTGCGTCACCGCCGCTGGTCAGAACCGCGATGGCTTTTCCCGCGCCGCTCATCCGCAGCTTCTCGAAGTCCACATGCATGATGAAGATCGCAGATATAACGCAAAAACACAGCGCTTTCCTCAGCACTGATTCCTTTAGAAGCTTCTTACATTCGCCTCACGCAGCGCACGAACTCTTTCTCGGAGGCGCGCACGTACATGCGTCCCGCTCCGCGCGCCTCGAGCGACGCTTTCAGATTTATGACGTCACGGGTGATTATTTTCTGCAAGCCATTAACTTTATAATTAACTTAGAAGTAACGTTTGGTAAACGTAAACGAAAAAACAACAAAGTTATAAAAACTAAATCTGGAAATAAGTCAATTGAAACTGAAATCAACGCTAAAAAAATAATTTGACATAAAAAAAAACTAATAAAAACGACAAAAAATATCAGCAAAATTAATTATAATTATAACAAAATGAACAATAAAGCTGGAAAATAAAGCCGGAACTGAAACTGAAAAATAAAATAAAATAAAATAAATATTATATATATATATATATATATATATATATATATATGTATGTATATATATGAAGAGTTCCAATGCATTACATAGAAACCTATAGTAGCCAGAAAGAAATGCTAATTTTATAGAAAAACATCATACGTACTTACTTACAGGCTTTTGCATCTGAACTCTTTATATATATATATATATATACACACACACAGACACACACACACTTTTTAATTAACTTAAAAAGTTAATGGGTTGTAGAAAAACAGCTGAGCTTTTCTGTCAACTATAAAATAAAAGGCTGCAGAGAGATAAATAATAGTAAACTAAACCTAAAACCATAAAAAAATGTGTTACTTGAAATAAAATAAAGCATACATTTATTATATTTCTGCTAGTTACCAAGGCAATATTTCTCATTTTCATTTAGTTTAATTTGATGCACTAAAACAACAACAATAAAATAAAACTAAACAAAATACATACATACATAATTTAAAAAATTAGTTGAAAAAATATATTTTTAAAAACAAAAACTCCAACAAACACAACAAAATTACTAAAACTGGAAATAACTGAACTGAAACAAAAAAAATGAAAGCTAATAAAAACCAATTTTAAAAACCAAAAACTAATAAAAATGACAAAAATTTTTTTATAAAAACTAAAACTGGAAATAAGTGAACTGAAACTGAAATAAAAGCTAATAAAAATACATTTATAAAACATTTTATTACATTTTTAAAAACAACTAATAAAAATGACAAAAATCAACAAAATTATTAACAATAAAGTTGGAAATATCTGAACTGAAACTGAAATATATATATATAAACAAAAAAAACTAACATTTTAAATACAATTACAATGAACACAGAAAATATCAAAATATTAATACATACTATATGTATCTCAGTGATACTAATGAAATATTTCAATGAATGTTATATACAGGAATTTACCGTGTTCACAACAGCTACAGCAAAAATATGATGGAATATGAATGTTTGGAGCACAGAATTGACACTATTTTAATATGAGAGGGTTTTGAAGCAGCAACTTACAAAACCACTGAAAGAAAACTATAATTAGTGTAACTGCAATTTGCACTCAAAACTTTAAAGTTACTGAGATATAGACCATGAGACAGCTTTACTGTGTGACAACTAGCCCCAGTCTGCCCTAGACTACGGTACTGAATAGAAACCATATTCAGATTGCATGATATTTACTGAAATACCTGGTACTTAAACATTACCAGGGTATCCTGTGCAAAAATTCATGATACATTTCTGAATAACTTCCTCTGCTGTAATAATGTTAGTTGTTTTGTCGCCCTCTGCCGGTGACGCGGTGAACTGAGCGGCTGTTGTCATGGAAGCGCAGTCAGCGCATGCGCAGTGAGTGACGCACAGCAGCGGTGTGATGATCGCTGGACGCGTTTGAGATCAATATTAACGCATTTCCAATCGAAATCTTAATATTTATCAGCATGAAATTAACGCGTAAACTCGTTCTGGCTCGGGCTAAAGCATCGGATCTGGAAAGCGTGAAGAAGTTAAACTGCTGGTGTGTTTTCTGCTGGTCGTTAGCTGTTAGCCTGATGAAAACAACTCTTTAATTATGATGATTATTCATTGATTCTGTGTTTAGTTTGATATCTGCAGTGTGGATTTAATGGATGATATCTGCTGAATAACTGTGTTCTCTGATCATTTATTCCTGTGTTTCAGGGGCTGCAATCTGACAGATGTGAGTTTTCAGTCTTTTTCTTGTTTAATGTTTTACTTTTTTTTTTCTTTCTTACATTTGACAATATATTCGCATAGAAAACAGCTATTATATATTTTTAAATGTATTAAGTAATTATTCAAAATTTCTATTGTATTTTTTTTAATGAAATACACACACACACACACACATACAGAAAACAGAAATATAAAATGTTAAAAAAATTAATAAAATATCTAAAATTATATATATATATATATATATATATATATATATATATATACACACACACACAAGATTATATATTGTATATATCAGTGTTATTTTAGTATCACTGATATAGTTAATAGTTTTAATAAATATTGTTTATTAATATTTTAATCATTAATATTCTTATTTTTATATATTGTTCATTAATATTTTTATTATAATTTTAAATTTACATTTTTTGCAATTTCTTTTCATTTTTATTATTTTTATTTAAATACATTTTTATTTATTAGTTTTAGTTTATTTAAATTATGGATTTTTAGTACTTCTAGGTAAACTAATAAAAAATGAGAAATGTTCCTGATATAAAATATGATTACGTTTTTTATATTTTATTTTATTCCATGTAACATTTGGGTAATGAAAATGGGTTTTTTGTATTGATAATCATCCATATATATATGGGTCAAAGACAAAAAAGGGTTTATTAAGCATAAAAACAATAAGTGTAATACTGCTTTAAATTGTTGTTTTCCCCCCCCCAATTTTTTTAAAAAAGTTTTCTATTTAATTCAATTGCAATTTTGTTTTTGTTTTTCTGAGTAAAAAATAAATATCATACATTTTTCTCTGATTTACAGAAGACAGCCACTAAAATATCATTCAGTGTAACAGTCTTGTCAGGCATATTAACAACAAAAATCAATTTATTACATATTAAAAGACTAATTACTTTCACCCCAGATACTAATTAGCTGTAATTTTACATTTTTAAAATTTGCCACTATCCTAGGTTTTGCCTATTTGTCAGTAAGAATTTTTTACTCATTTAAAACACAATAAAATTTAATATTCTCCCTTATTCTTTTATATATTTTAATATGCACAAGTCAGAATAAGCATGTTGTTTGATTTTTTACATAAATATTGTGTTACACTGAATGACAATGTAACATTATTTCAATTTTATTCTCCAAAAACTTATTTGAAATCTTAAAATTAGACACTTTACTTACACTTAATGTGCTTTCTATGGACATAAAATCACTTTTGTAAATTTCTTTTGATGCAGACATCTTTACGTCTTTGACCCGTGTATAATTACAATTAAAATATTATTGATTATATGGTATTCTTTCAGTACCATGGTATTACCGTATGATACCATCTCTTCTCACAGTCTCACTGTGTGTTGATTTGTCCCCAGATCTCTATATTTGTGGAGATTCCTAACATTGAGGTTCTCACACTGAGGTTAGTCTGGATCTTTCTGGTAATACTTCTCATCATATATCTGTAGTAACTGTCAGTGTGTGTGTGTGTGTGTGTGTTCAGTGCGAATCAGATCTCGTCTCTGGAGCACATCTCGTCGTGTCAGCACCTCAGCGAGCTCTATCTGAGACGCAACAGCATCCCGAGTCTGTCGGAGCTGAAGCATCTGCAGACGCTGAGGAGTCTGAGGGTGCTGTGGCTCGC
>JAFVLL020027626.1:0-132771 GCA_021397915.2 Tor tambroides
CTGTATATATATATATATATATATATATATATATATATATATATATATAAATACATACATTTATGTATGTATTTTAAAAAATATTTGTATGTATTTATATGTAAACACTTGTATTTAATTTATATTATATATAAATATAAATAATTTACATATAAATCTAACATATTTTCCCTTAATATATACATGTATGTGTATTTATATATACATAATAAATATACACAGTACACACACATATAGTATGCAAACATAAACGTTTATTTTGAATGGATTAATCGCGACTAATCGTTTTGCAGCCCTACTATGAGCAATCTTTTTAAATTCAAAAAATAAGGTAATTAGTATCCACCTTGTATCTAGTAAAGGCATTGAGTTACTCTCTTATGATATAATAATATAAAATCTAATATCATATGAGAATTTAATGGTGTTGTAAACAACATTATAGATCACTTTATTGCAGCACAAACTTTAAAGACTTTAACTGAGGTCTTTCTCCTCGTTCCTGACACAGGTTAAAGGTACAGTTCACCCAAAAATGAAACTTCTGTCATCATTTACTCGCACTGAAGATGTTCCAAAACTGTGTGAATTTCTTTCTTCTGTTTAGCACAAAAGAAGACATTTTAAAGAATGTTGGTAACCAAACAGTTTACGGAGCCACTGACTTCCATGGTATGGAAAAAAAATACTGTGGAAGTCAATGGCTACCGTCAGCTGTTTGGTAGTAGGGCCTGTTTATCTGTGTGCTTTCTAATGGTTGTCTGATTGCTGGCAGTAGGTAGATGCTGGATTTGATCTGTGTCAGAGCGTTCATGACATAGCTGGCCCTCGTTCCCACAGCCAGGTTCCAGTGTTCCCGACACTGCCTTGAGAAACAATACAAGGAAAAACAACTTTCCACAAATAGCTATGCTTGTGCCGCTAACATAACAAGCCAACAATCAGATTTACTAAGCCATTTGAGAGGTCGAGTAGAGGAATCCTGCAGCTTTGATAACATACGGACCTGTTTTAGTTTTTAAAATAGTTTTTTAGTATTTGCACAAACCTTTAACCTAAGAATTAACTTGACTCATAACTCATCCTACACACAGCTTTGGTGATCATATGGCTTGTTGAGGAAAGGTGTGTTATTACTTTGCTAAGAGTTTAGATATGCAGTATTCACTTTGTGAAAGATAAAACGGATGAAAACATCTCACATACTTTGAAGGAGGAACCCGACTCGGGTTCCGTTTTCTTCAGAAAATGTATATTTTACTCAGAAACCGGTATTTACAGCACATGCATTTTTAGGGCCCTATGAAATCCATTTTATTTTTTCCCAAATTCTATTTTATATTTTTTCCAAATTCATTTTTTTTCCCCGTTTCAATTATTCTGGATTCCATTTTTCTTCCATTTAATTTTTTTGTCTTAATGGTTAAATTAAAAGGTATTCATCAAAAAAACGTGTCTAATTAATTGAAATCATGAAATTACAGTATCAAACACCAATTTATTAAAAGTTTAACAAAAATGACACCCTATGAAATGCTTTATTTTTTTTCTCCAGTTCAGTTTTATTTTTACCAAATTGTGTTTTCCATTAATTTTCTGGATTCCATTTTAATAGTTTCATTAAATGTTAATAATCAAAAGCTATCTGTAATTAATTAATTTTTAAAAAATATGTATTATTATTTGATTTATTTATTTATTTTCCCAGAAATACTGTGTTATTTAGATTTTCCTGCTTTAAATAAATTCTGGTAAATAATCTTTCTGGTAAATATTCCTTTAAAAAAATTATGTTTTAATATTAATTTTATTAGTAGTAGCACTTTCATTACATGAAATAATATTTCTGTAACGGTTTCTTCAAGTTACACTGAACTTTTATTTTGATGGGTTGCTGAGAAGACCTTTAGGTTTCTGATTGTATAGGATATAGTTTTACTCAAAAGAAACGGTAAAATGCTTTTGAAGTGACTCTCAGAGCAGTTCTAGAGATCACGTTCTCCTCATATATTGAGGCGTTACATTCCGTTACGTTATGCGTTATACAGTCATTTCCATTTTTATGACGGGATTCCACGATTCTATCTGCGTTTTCCACATTACGGAAATCATAGGGCCCTACATTTTACACAATAGCAATAGGCATTGAAAACCTTAGCAACAAATCATATGTCAATTTGACTTTTACATAATATTTACATGAATCAGATTTCCAGCCCACACATCTAGACATCTAATTTGCATGTTGAATGGACTGCATAATTCTTTACTGCATAATAGTCTGAAAGTTCACTTATTGTAAAACTGACCTGCCATCCAAAAACAAGGATTTCTTGTCTTGTATAATTGATGTATGTAGGTCAGTTGACGCACTCGGAAGACATTCTTCGTATGCAGTACAGCACCGCTGGACAGAGGACGCATTGTTAGTCTGGGACACAGCCGTGATATTTGTTAAACTAGACAGGAATGCTCTCTAGCCCTTGTGAAAAAGGGTGTGCTTGATTGTATCAAATGTGCACTTATACTGTACTTCAAATTACAGCTTAATTTTAAAGAATTATATTTTAATAATCTTTTGATGTGATTTGAAAGAGTACACTTGTATTTTGATGTGTTGACTAACATACCAAAGCACATGTAAAGTACTTGATTATAATTAAAGGGATAGTTCACCCAAAAATGAAAATTCTGTCATTAATTACTCACCCTCATGTCGTTTCAAACGCTTAAGACCTTCGTTTATCTTCAGAACACAAATTAAGATATTTCTGATGAAATCCGAGAGCTCTTTGACCTTCCCATAGACAGCAAGGGATCTACCACAATCAAGGCACAGAAACGTAGTAAGGACATCGGTAAAATAATCCATGTGGCATCAGTGGTTCAACCTAATTTTACAAAGTTACGAGAAAACCTTTTGTGCGCAAAGAAAACAGAAATAACGACTTTATTCAATAATTCTTCTCCTCTGTGTTGGTGTTGGGCGATATGCTCAATTTTCATATCGTCCTATCGTCAGCCTGTGAGATCGCCAATACACAATATTATTGTGCTAATTTAGGCTATTTAATTATTTATTTACTTAGTTTCATTGCTGGAAAGTGAACCAACTCCAGCATAAGGCTAAAAGCAGCCTAATGTTTTTAATATGACTGAATTTGTATTTAACATGATAACAAATTAATAGAAACATCGTAAGTTACTAATTATAATGCTTAACGTTACATTTCCTCGATTATTCAAAAAGCAGCTACAGAAAACGAGCAAAGAACATTTACATTACCAAAGATCTGATCACAAGCATAAGTTTATGCACTTTAAAAACACTCCCGTTATAATTAGTGAATCTACACTGTAAGATGAACAAATCTCTTATACTTACATCGCACGTACATCTGCACTTTGTTGTTTATTATGAGAGAACTCGTGAGTCAGAATTCAGTCAACTCGGCTGTTTCAGCGATGACTCATCTGAACGCCTCTGATTGGCCATTACATTCATAAGCTCAGCATAATCGTGTGTGATTGGTTATAATGCGCAACACTGTAAAAACGCTGAAAAATAAATATAACGCAACAAATAGACTCTAATATTACAATTAGATAGTATTACTATCCTAATAATAATAATACTAGTAATAATAATAATAATAATCGTCTTTCTATCGTCAAAGGCATCGCCACAGGCGATATCTCTGACTATTGTCGATACACGATACTATCGTCCATTGGCACAACCCTACTCTGTGTCACCCTATGCAAATAGTATTCTCGTAGCATCGTAAAATTATGGTTGGTTTAATCAAAAATATCTTAATTTGTGTTCCGAAGATGAACGAAGGTCTTACAGGTTTGGAACGAAATGAGGGTGAGTAATTAATGACAAAATTTTCATTTTTGGGTGAACTATCTCTTCAACTGCAGTGTGTTATTTTATATTACATTTAAATGTAATGTATTTTAAATGTACTAAATTGCAATTTAATCATTACAAATGTGGAATTACAAAAATGACGGTGGCTGAGAGAGCTCAACGCGCTGCAACTTCAGAAAACACATGCAAATAGAAAAAGCACCAGCAAATCAAGAAAACATCTTCGTCACTTTGACAGCAGGTGCTGCAAATGTTCACAATGCAAACAAATAAAGAATTTTATTTGCAGCGCGTTTCTTTGTTTGGTTCTGTTATGAGTATTTGCAGTGTGTTTCCTATTTGGTTGTGTTGTGAGCATTTGCAGCACATGGGTTGTCAAATTTATTAAGTTGTTTTTTTAATTTGCATGTGTTTTTTCTATTTGCCGTGCGTTTCTTTATTTGTTTGTGTTGTGAGCATTTGCAGTGCGTGGGTTGTCAAATTGATGAAGTTGTTTTCTTAATTTGCAGGGGGTTTTTCTATTTGCAGCGCGTTGAGCTCTTTCGGCCACCGTAAAAAAATATCTGATTACGTGAAATACAAGTTTCAATAGAAATGGCTCTAAAGTATATTTTAGTTTACCGTAATGCTTATCAGTACACTTTTGCTCAACAATACACTTTTAGCATTTTTCAATGACAATAGAAGAAATTATGAAATTACATATAAAGATGTAGGCTACTTAAGTCCTAAGTGGGTCAAAATAAGCACTCTTAAGTTCAACTAATTGCATTTGACATAAATGTAAACTTTAATAAATTTTCATATTAACATATAACATTCATTTCACACTTGAGTATATTCTTTTAAAGTAGGCCTATATTATTACTCACGCTTTTAAAGTGTGCTTCTTTTGTACAGGTGAGTACTCTATAAAACACAGGCTTTTCCGCTTCCTTTAACTTTTTTTTTTTTTTCTCAGTTTCTGTTCCTGAAAGCACTTAGGCTAAAGAGCTGCCCTCCGTCATTGTTACGTCTTTATTTATTGTGAAACATAATACTCCTCTCACCTCAACATGCATGAGTGTCTGTCTACAAAGACTTTAGATTTTATCTCAAATGGGCCATGCCAACTTGATTATTTAGTACACTAATCTCTGTACTCATCACAATGGCTAGAAGTATGAAACGAATAAACAAGAAAAAAATCACGTTTCCAATTATATATCCAAACCCATACTTAGATAACGCAACAGGTGTGGTGCGTTTCTCCAGAACATCATTAGGTGTTCTGTGACTTAAATCTTACATAATAAAAGAAACCGTTTTCACTGTACCAAATCTTCTAGTTTTGTTGCGCACACCCTTCTTTTATTAGCATGATGAATCAAATTCATTTTACCTTTGTTGAATTTAGCCTAAAGGTAGAAATGTGCAATTGTATGGCCATATGCAAGTCTTACACTACATACAAGTACACCTATAAAACAGATATAAAAAGGGATCACTCTGCACAGTGTACCTTGTACAGTTGTTTTAATAGCCAATCAGGTGTCTTATGTTGCTCTCAGGCCACACACACACACACACACACACACACACACACACACACACACACACACACACATATGTTCAGGGCCATTCTCTGTCTGCGTTCGTCATTCACTCTCCCTGTCCCCACCTACACACACTCCTCACAGCCAGCGCAGGGTGTGGAGGCGAAACTCAATACTGCGGCTTTGTCTCAAACCCTAGTAAGCTGCCTACTTAAACAGCATTTTAGGACATCGTATACAAGCTCCCAATTTGAACATCTCAAAAGCACAAGTAAGAGCTTGTTAATTTACATACATCAGAATCAGCCATGAGTGTAATTTAGTCCATCATGAGGAGTTTATGGGCTGCTGTTGGTGTGACGCACATGAATGGCTGTTAATAGCCATATACAGTGCACACTGTGAAGTTTTGGGAGTGACAAACAAGAGTGAATCTCTTAAATTGTTGTTTTGGGTGTATTAATACAGAGGAGTCACTCCTGAAATGTGATTATTGACATAATGATAACATAGCAAAGATTTGGTTTCTGTAAAAACAGCTGTAAAACACATTTATCCATTTAAAAATGATCAGAGTAAAGGTGTATTAACATTCACCAGTTGTTAATAAACGCACAGAGGCATTGTTTTGTTTATGTTCTGTAGACTGCTGGTTTTAATAAGCCATATGAGAGTTTTAGCAGAAATGATAGGAGTTCAAAAATTATCAGACATTTATGATTTGACAAAAAGTTGTCAGAGTATAAACTCATCTGCTGCATGTTAAATTCATAGCCTAACATTAGGAATATGTAGGATTTAATAGGATTTAACCAGTGTTGGGGTAGTTACTCAAAAAATGAAATATATTACTCATTAGTTACTCCTTTTAAAAGTAATACACTTATTACTTTCTGACAACAGTAATTAGTTACACTACTAGTTACATTATTTTTCTTTCACGCCCCATGCACATAAGTTGTAACTGCATATCTTCCCAATAAAATTCTTCTAAAATGTTACTAACCATATATTTCTGCCTCATCACTTGACCAAAATCCACATTGGATTGCAGTCAAAAGTTATATCAGGATTAAAGAGATGTTATGCCAGAGTAAAGTAATGCTACAACTTACACATTGGTTTAAAGATAATCTTTTCTCCTGGAAAAAAATCAATGTAATGGCAATATTTATATCTGCTGAATGTAAGCTTTTTCATATTCCAAGCTTCCCTGCTGCACTTCATGTGCAAGTCGTGAAAATTATGAAAATAAATCTATAGGAATCATTGGATTGTTGGACTTCAAATCAATAGGGGTTGAGGCATTGTATTATTACTGAGATCTTATTAGTAATTAATTACACTACTACTGCAAACAGTAGGCTAATATTATTACTGTAACTAGTTACTAGTAACATTTTAATTCTGAGATTATTTCTCATATAATTTAGCCTAAATCATTTCTCTTGCTGCCCTCTTGGAGTTTCACAGGCTCATACAAAAAAAAAAAAAAAAGTGGCTAATTTGTGGATTATTCAAGCAATACACACAATCTGTTGGTGTAAAAGTGAGCCAAATTAGGCTACTGTATGTCACATTTAATTGTTTAAAATTACCCAATTGTCATATTTACAAACACAAGCTCGGATTTTAGCGTTTATTGATAGTCTAACAAAATCTGGTCCTGTTCACGCACTTTTTTTAATACACAACAGTAGGCAGTGAGCGGGGATTTGAGACACGGCCCGTGTCGGAAGCGGGTAGGATCACTCTTCTTCAGCATCTGTCCTCTCGGTCTCGGGATTGGCCGGTTACGGTTAAAGACACTCCCATGTTCGCGAACGAACACCCTTCCTCGACCGCAATCCTTCCGCTCTCGGCTGTTATGTAAAATACCCGATTTTGTTCTCGAAAGTTGACGGTAAAGTTGAGCTGTAGTTGTATATCGAGATATTTCTAAGGTTCTGTTGATTTATTTACGGTACCGAGTGACTAAAGAGCGCGCGATGGTGCTGAAATCCGAGGACGGTGTCGGTAAGTGACGATCGGCAGATGTTACTTTTTGCCAAACTTATTCTTCATAAAACACGCGCTTTGAATGTTATTCGCTGTTTGTCTATGTTTTGAGATAAATGAAAAATCAGTTGGCATGTGGTTCACTATATAACTCCTTTAGACGTTGGTGTTAATGTGTTTTTTCGTAATAACATGTCTTAAGTGTTTTTATTTTGAGTTGGAAACAAGCTTTAAATAGGCTAAATAAATAAATATAGGCTAGTCTTGTCTCACGGTTGTCTCGTGCGTCATGTTCTGTCAAAGTTTGACAAAATACGGCAAATACATTGAACTTTACTTAACATGCTCATAGGCTAAACACCAAAAAAAAAAAAAAAAAAAAAAATATATATATATATATATATATATATATATGTATGTGTGTGTGTGTGTGTGTGTGTGTAGGCTATTATGCAGAATGAGTGTAGTAATGCTGTCAGACCATAGACATGAGAGCTGTCCATCATCTTTTCTTAGTTGAGTATGCAGTTGTGAATTATTCATTGTGAATGAAAGGCCTCACTGGTTTTGAGAGGAATGAATGTGTTTTATTGTTCCATGATTCTCTTATTTAAAAACATGTGCAAATGCCTTGTTTTGTATGCTTTTTTTTGTTACTTGTGTTCTGTTTTTGAAGAAATCCATGGTGAGTTTGACATTGTGAGTTTTTTCACAACTGGTTTTGTCCTCACTAATTCTGACTCTTCTACCTTTCATGCATATTTACCTGTAATGTTTAATTTGTCTGTCTTCCCAGTGTGACTCAAACAGGCTGCAACTTGTCGAGACTCCTGAAGTCTGAGGCAATATTCAGCATACCACTGAATACATGAACAGCATTTCTCTTTGAACTCCCTGCTTTTTAAGCAGCATGTTTCCTGAACAGCATATTGTACCGTGCTGTTGTCATGTGTGTTTGTAACACTTGTCTGATGGTGAGGAATGTGGCTCAGCTGTCTGGGTTCAGTGAAGGGGGTTGGGATGTTTTCTAGGAGAATGCTGAATGCTGATATCTCAGTCTCGCATAGCCAGACTTTTGACTATCAGGCAGGGCTGACTGCACTTTTTCCCACCTATGTCTACTTTTTAATTTAAATAAATATAGATGAAATTTTGGTTACACTTTATTTTAAGGTGTCCTTATTACAGTGTAATTATACATTTAAGTACTGAGTAATAGTAATTAACTACATGTGCTTACTATCTGATTAAGGTTTGGCTTAGGGTTACTTGCATGTAATTATGCATAATTTATTGTTATTATAATAGTAAGTACACGTAACGTGTGTAACAAGGACACCTTAAAATAAAGTGTTACTGAAATATTGATTGGTGTTGATATTCGTCTATTTGAAATATATTGGTTAACAGATAATCAGTTATTGTAAGTTTGAACAAAATATTTACATGAATTTTTATACTTGAATAATTACATATTGCAACATGGCTGGGTGTTGAGAAGTATGTCTGGTTAGAGCTCTTTCCCATAGTTAGGGGTGTGGGCTGTCTAAACCGCCGCTTGAGAAAGAGACTTGACAGGAAATGTCACCTTAAACTGAACCCTGGCAGGAAGAAGCCTTCATCTCACTGCCCTTTAAAACTTATTGCAGCTGAGGATCATGGGAAATGCAGTGATGACAAATGTTATTAGCGTGTGACTTGAGTTAGTTGAGCTGCAGTGTAAAGTGGGGTGGTATTGATTTTTATTTTCCCAGCTCAGCTCTGCTCAGTTTCCTGTCTGTGCGCTGTTGATTTTCTGTGTGACCGCTGTGGTCATGTGACTTCCTGTCATGTGTGCGTTAGGCGCTGTGTTTTGCAAGTGAAGGGCAAGTGCTGTGTTTCTGTGTTGTTACCATCAAGATATACAGGACATAGGTGTTTATAGTGGTACATTAGGCTACATGGACAGCATCTGTGATATGCTCTTGACTGTCACATTAAATAAATTCGACCATTCATCCTTCAGTTTATAAAATCAAGCAGGAAAAATAAATAAATAAATTCTTTTACATTGAGCAAAGTCCACTCACAGGAATTGTGAGTAATGCACCTGTAATGTAGGGCCTGATGAAATCCGTTTTATTTTTTTCCTAAATTCTGTTTTATTTTTTTTCCAAATTCAGTTTTTTTGTTTTAATTTTTCTGGATTCTGTTTTTTTTTTTCGTTTAAATTTTTATAGACTCTGTTTTAATGGTTAAATTCAGTTTTATTCACTTTTTCGCAAGACGTGAAATTCATTCTGTCATGTATGTTTCGTGACAAATTCGATAGGAAATGTCCACTGAGTGGCGCTAAAAGAGTGTTCGGTTTTTTCCCCCAGAACAGATGAACAATGTCAGACTTTGTTTCCCTGTGTCCTGTGTTTCTTCGTGTTCCCAGTGTCTCCATGCCCATATTTGGTTTGTTTCCTGTCCTTGTCGAATGTGATTATCAGTTAAGTATGTCCAGCTGTGTTTGTTTAATTAACCTGTGTATTTAGTTCCTGCCTGTTCAGTTCCTTTTCGTCTGGTCTACTCGTTACTCCCCGGTGTTCCTGTCTGTGTCTACCTTGCATTGCCCTGCCTTGTTTGGATTTATTAAAGACTGTTATTTTGAGTTTATCCTCGTCTCCATGTTCCTCGTTCATCCTTGCTGTGTGCACCATGACAAACGTACATATGGTGCGTTTTATGTGACACTGGTTTTGTAGGTATTACCGCAGTTCTGACTTGAAATGTCCATTGAGTGGCGCTACAAGTCTAATGCTCTGTGACGTTTTAAAATAACGTACCATCTGCACTACACCTAAACCTATCCGATAGTATGAACAAACGAGAATGTGACGTAAAAAACACATTCGCAAGCATGCCGTTTTACCTTGTTTTTCAATCTCTCAGCTCTTTCATCATGAGTCATGTTTTTGACGGGATTCGTACCCAAAGATTCAGAATCCTAAGTCCAATTGTGTGCGGCTGAGCTACTGAACAAGCTTGTTATGTCTGGAAACCAAAACATATGGAGCTGTGATCATAACTGTGTACGCAAATACAGTGCTCTATGTTTTACCGCCTCTAGTGTTCATTTCTGTTGGAAACTGCAGTGATATGTACTTATTGGTACATATTTCACATTTTGCTAAAAAGTTCCCACAGGTACGTTTTCCTCATGAGATCAGGTAGAAGTATTGTGTTTACATGAGGTAATGTTTAATCGCAAATTGTGAGGGTGCATGTAATCATAGTCAATGACTTTATTATCTGTGCTTTAACAAAACCACAAGCTTCACATTTCTACTTTCAAATCCTCCTGAGTTTTTGCCCCAGACTTTCATTGTAAGTGCTTTACCCTTTACATAATATTTGCTTGTTTTTTTAAGCTGAAGCTTGGCAGCATTGACAGCATGTTTTACATAGAGCTTAACTGTGAACTCAGAATGTCAGCAGTATGAGGATGACTCTTTTCTATTCTCATATGACATTACCCCTGTCCCGCGAACTGTGGGTTAAATAGCCAAAACTATTTTTTAAAAGTTTATATTATTTAATTTCACCTTTTATGCGTTTTAGATTTAAGTTGCCATTGTCTGAGATTATGGTTCATATAATAGCGGCGCTGGAGCCCTCCAAAACTCTTGAATCGTTGTTTTTTTGTTAAATGGGTCAGTTTGGGTACAGCATTAAATTTGTGCTTACCTCAGACAACGGTTTAACTGTTTTGTTAAGAAGTGCAGAGTTGCATTACCAGTTTAACTGGTCTATATAAAGCCCAGACCTGAACCCCACTGGTTCATACAATCAAAGTGGATATTGTGGACATTCTGTTTGACATCATTTTCATTTATAGGTGAACTATCACTTTAGACATTGTTTAAACATGAGAGTCCAAAAGCCTCTCCATGAATGAAAAAATTTAGGCACATTTTCTCGCCATTAATAAACCATTAACTATGACTTTTGCCTCAATAAACTCCTAATTTGCTGCTTATTAATAGTTAGTAAGGTAATTGTTATGTTGAGGTATTGGGTAGGATTAGGGATGTAGAATATGGTCATGCAGAATATGTGCTTTATAAGTACTAATAAACAGCCGAAATGTTAATAATAGGCATGCTAATAAGCAACTAGTTAATAGTGAGAATTGGTCCCTGTACTATTAATAAATTAAGAAATTGTGTGAATAATTGTGAATAATGCTAACATTTCCCATGGTAACTGTCACTTTTGGTAACTTGGTTAGTGAGGATCACTGTCTCTGTCTTCTGGGTCTGTAGTCATATGAGGTATTTACTCATCAGATTTCTCCTGTACGCTTTCATTTGTTCACATAAACGGCAGGATGTTTACTCTGCAGAGCTTCAGGATGTTTGCTCAGCACAGCGGCCCGGCTGCTCTGGGTTCCCCTCACAGATCGCACATCAGATCTGCAGCAAAATCCTCCGGTGCCTCATGATTGTTTAGCTAGGCTAATGATAAAAATAAGTCAGTCTGCATTCTTCATACACAGCTTGAAACACTCTGGTATTGTTGATCGTGTTATTTTTGGCTTATGTCTGCTGCACTGATTCCCTGGCTTTCACTCGCTCATGTGAGTGGTGTGATATTGAATAAGAGCGTGCATGACACAGAAATGTGTCATCTCTTGAGTTCTGCTCTCCAGTGATTTAAGACCCTCTCAGGACACACTGAAGCTGACGGATTCCAGGAAAACACATTTAGAGATGATCTCAGGCCTTGATGAGCTGTCATATGGATCATGCTGTTATTAAGTTTATCGCCATAGATGAGTTACATACAGTGGGACCACTATAAATTTGCAAAGAGAAAACTTTAAGAAATGAATGATGTTGACATGAACACATTTTACAGTTGTACACTATATATATATAAGTTATACATTAAAAAAAAAGAGCAAAATTTTTTTGAGGCTTTACAGATTCAAAATTAAATTTACAGCACAAAAATAACTGATACATTAATTTGTTAATATACCAATTTACAAAAATCTGTTTTTGGTTTTATGATATACTGACAACTACTTAAAAACATAGACGGTAAAGAAAAAGCCACATGATGAATCAAAATTCATCACAAGTAGCTTTTCCACAAGGTAAACTCTAATGTATAGAAGGTGCTCTGTGTCAAATACACAAATATAAAACAAAAGATAATGCAGTAAACATTGATGTAACATCATAAGATGTAACAAAATATGTGTATAATAAGAAACTTAATAAGAAACTTGGTTGCACTTTATTTTACAGTATGTGTACTTACATGTACTTACAGTGTACTTACCTAAGAAAGTTCTGGTAATATGGGGTAGGGTTAGGTTTAGGAGTAGGTTCAGAGTTAGTACCTAGATATTACCTAGGTATTGTAATTACTATAATGAGTACATAGTATGTACATGAGGAACAGGACTGTAAAATAAAGTGCTACCAGAAACGTACACTTCGAAAAACGGTAAATGTACCAGTACTTTACTGTAAAATTGCATGGAATGTTCCATTTGATCAATTATAGTTTTTTTTTACCATTAATCAATTAACATGTTTTTACTGTAGAATTGTTGTGGTATTTTACCATTAAAATTATGATCATTTTTAGTGTCCAAATACATTTGTAGGGACTTGCATAGTAATTAACCCCATGACCTTTACATTGATAGTGCCATGCTCTGTTTGAACTACGTCAGCGTTACATTTACACTACAAATATTCTGTGTGAGTGACGTGAATGTGACTCATTGGCCTTAGTGAGACCGATGACATTTCCTTCCCTGCTTGCCCTCGTCGTACGAACACGGGCACTTCATACACCAAGATAATGCAGCGTTGCAAAATATTCAAGAGTATTCAAGAGACTTTAAAAGCAAGTACATGAGATACACCTAAATCAAGCAAACTGTGGATGGTCAGTTTGTATGTCCTGAGAGTTTATTGTAAAATATGCAATGTGGATGAGAATAGCTATATGAGACTAATATACATAACTTGGCACTGATATAACTTGGGCCAAGTAATGGGATCCCTGCTGTGGACAGTGTATCTGCTTGATCTAGAAAAACAAAAGCTGTACAAATTAGGAGTGAATGTCTGCAAGAAAGAGTAGAGAATGACCACTAGATGGGGCTTCCTTGTTTGTGATGGCATGATGTCTGAGAGAGGAGGGAGGAGAGAGAGATAGACAGAGTGTGGGATGGAGAGGAGAGGAGTGTCTACACATGGACTTCAGCAGAATGTGAAATGTGTCTTCCTGTTCCTCGGTTTGCTCTCTCTGCCGTTCTGAACACTTGACTGCCGCTTCTTACCTGGATATGCAGTTTGGTTTGAGTTTATATGTGGTTGTTTTGCTAATTCGGAAAATGAAGAAGAAGAGAGTGTTTTGATGAGCGATCAGAAGTGGACGGATATCAGAACGACAGATTGTTTTCACTAAAAATTGCAGAACCGGGTCAGTTTGCTGTAATACTTAAATGGCTGTACTTGGCTGGGTTTTTGGAAATGTTGAGACTTTGTGATGCTTCAAGTATGACGTTACATTTTCTTTGCTGTAGAATGAATGTGAGTGTCTGTAATATGTACTGTATTAGATATTGAATGGTTTGATTGCATTCAGAAGGATCATTTGTGGACTTGAGTAAACTCTGCGGTGATTAGTGTCTGTTGAACATGTGAGGTTAGTGGCACATGGCTTCTCATCGCAGTCATCTGTTCCATTCCTGCTGCGTCTAGCAGTCACTGGCCACCCATCAGCTTAATTTCTTTCATCCACAAGAGTTATTGCATGTCTGTGAGGAGTTATATGAGTCTATGATTCTGTAATACACTGTCAAGCTGTATTTGATTCCAGGTGCTATAGAAATGTTTGGAAACACTTTATTTTAGGGTCTCTTAACTAGTTGTTTATTAGCATGCATATTACTAGAGTATTAACCATTTATTAGTAGTAATTAAGCACATATTAATGCCTTATTCTACATGACCTTATTCTACATCCCTAATCCTAGCATAGACCTAAATTCAACAACTACCTTACTAACTATTAATAAGCAGCAAATTAGGAATTTATTGAGGGAAAAGTCGTAGCTAATAGTGAATAAGTGTTCCCTAATCTAAAGTGTTACTGAATGTTTATTATTGCAGGTAAGTTTTTTTTTTAGGGGATTTGTGAAACAATCCTCAGTTGTAGCCAAACTCAGGCAGAAAAGCGCTATGAAGAAAGGTATTGTCTCATTTATCCAGAGGATAGTTGCAGTGGTGGCTTTATGGAGTTCAGTGATCAATGATCTGCCCACTGCTTCTGTGTTCGTCTGCCAAGCAGTCCCACGCGGCCCTTGGAAATGCTGGACTCTGTATTTTTCAGCAGGTCAGAATCGGTCCCCACGCCATTAAAGTGAGTCCAGTGATTTGAACAATGACCGTATACATGCAGTGAATGTGTTTCTCAGTACTTCAGTCTCTGAGGGTTATGCTACCAGAGGTCAGGTTTGTGTCAGTACCTTTGCAAGTGCCATTCTGTGTGTTATGTTTTAGAAGTAAAACCAAAGAGATAAAAACAAGAGTAAACTGATAATATTTGGCACATTCAGTTCCTGAGTTGTTACCTTCCTAACATAGTAAACTGCTGTCGCTAGTATTAACAGAGGTATTCACACTGATGAGGCAAATGTTTCACAGTTTGAACTCAATAGTACAATTTTAAGGGGACCTAGATAGGGAAAGGGTTAAAACTCTTCAGACCAAGCAAATAAACAATATTTGCAAATAAACACATGGAAACAGAGACGTTTATTTTGAGTAAATGTTTAATGTTTACAGGCTGACAAGACAGTGGCCTCTTTACAGAGGCGGATAGAGGTTCTACTGAAGACACTATGCAGGGAATCCGCTGTATTTGAGAAATAAGATTGTCTCGAGAGAAGGACATAATGGTGGAGGAATGCAGAGACAATCCAAAGGTCTTTTTAATGGGATAGTTCACCCAAAAATGAAAATTCTGTCATTAATTACTCACCGTCATGTCGTTCCAAACCCATAAGATTTTCGTTCATCTTTGTAACACAAATTAAGATATTTTTGATGAAATCTAAGAGCTTTCTGACCCTGCATTGGCAGCAATCTCAGTGTGGTATGGTAACAGCTCCAGTCAGGACTGCAAGGCCTTGCAGAGAGTTGTGCGCTTAGCTGAGCACATCTCAGGGTCTGCTCTCCCCTCTCTGCAGGACATCTACCTCAAACGCTGCAGAAGAAGAGCCGTCAAAATCATCAAGGTCTCAAACCACCCTAATAACTGTCTTTTCACTTTGCTGCCATCTGGTAAGTGCTTCCATAGCCTGCAGACAAAAACTGAGAGACTTAGGAGGAGCTTCTTCCCCCAGGCCATCAGGCTCCTAAACTCAAATTCAGCCTCTTAACATCACATGACCCCACTTTATAAACACTAACATCAGTAAGATATTCATATCTCTACCTCATACTGACAGTGTCATTCGCACACAGCACTTTCTGTGTTTTCTGTATTTTACTTATCTATTTTTTGGTATTGCTGCTACATGACAATCATGTACAACCTGTTTGCACATTCCTCTCTTACACATTCCTACTTATCTTAATATTTAAGTCTACAGTATACTGTCATGCACATTCTTTTATATTTTATATTTTTATTTTGTTCTTCATATCTTATTTCTTACCTTTTTATTTTTTTGTATATTTCCTTGTGTTGTTTTCTATAATATTTGCACTGTCCATGGAGCGGACCTGACTCACATTTCACTACTGGTTATATACTCTCTATATAACTGCGTATGTGACAAATAAAAATCTTGAATCTTGAACGCAACTGACATGTTCAAGGCCCAGAAAGGTAGTAAGGACATCGTTAAAATAGTCCATGTGACATCAGAGGTTCAACCGTAATTTTACGATGTTACGAGAATATTTTTTGTGTGCTAAGAAAACAAAAATAACAACTTTATGACATGCATGCATCATGGTACATGAATGCGCATCGAAGATTGACATGGTAGAGAACAAATTGTTGAATAAAGTCAAAAAAATGTGTGCTCAAAAATTATTCTCGTAGCTTCATAAAATTAAGGTTGAACCACTGATGTCACATGGACTATTTTAATGATGTCCTTACTACCTTTCTGGGCCTTGAACATGGTAGTTGCATTGCTGTCTATGGAGGGTCAGAAAGCTCTTGGATCTCATCAAAAATATCTTAATTTGTGTTCCAAAGATGAACGAAAATCCTACGGGTTTGGAAGGACATGAGGGTGAGTAATTAATGACAGAATTTTCATTTTTGGGTGAACTATCCCTTTAACAACAAGGGAGCAATTTGAGTTGTGAGGTGAAGGTTGAGCCCTGGTAGGTTTCTGGTCCCCACAAGGATTGAGCCATGAGCCATTACTTCAGTATTCCACTTAGCCAGCAAGTAGACATTTACTGCATTCCATCCATTCATTTTCCAAACCACTTGTACTATATAGGGTTGCAGGGATGCTCTCAGGCAGGGAAACACCCTGGATGCACAGCCAGTCCATCACAGGGTTAAAATGTCTTTGGATTATGGGGGAAACCAGAACACATGGAGAAAACTCATGCAAAGTTCACACAATAGGGATTCGAACCAGGGACCTTTTTGCTGTAATGTTACAATTCTCCCCACTGAGCCACCATGCTGCCATTCACTATAAGTGATTTACTGCACACTTGTAGTTGTATCAACCTAGTCTCATGATGAAAACATACCTCTGGGAAAGTTTTCGCAAGATATGAAATACATACCAATATCACTGCAGTTTCCAACAGAAATGAACACTAGAGGCGATAAAATATCGAGCACTTGTAATCGTTTTCGTACACAGTTATGATTACAGCTCCATATGTTTCGCTTTCCGGATGTAACAAGTTTGCTCAGTAGCTCAGCCGGCACAGAATTGGAATTAAGACACTGAATCCTTGAGTAGGAATCCCGTCAAAAACATGACTCAAGATGAAAGAGCTGAAAGATGAGAGATTGAAAAACAAGTTAAAATGGCATGCTTCCGATTGCAATTTTATGTCACATTCACTTTTGTTCATACTATCGGGTAGGTTTAGGTGTAATGCAGATGATACATTATTTTAAAACCTCACAGAACATTAGACTTGTAGCGCCACTCAATGGACATTTCAAGTCTGATCTGCGGTGACATGTACAAAACCAACGTCACATAAAACACACCTTATGTACGTTCATCTGTTCTGGGGAAAAAAACAAACACTCTTTTAGCACCACCCAGTGGACATTTCATATCAAATATGTCACAAAATGTACATGATGGTATGTATTTCGCTTCTTGCGAAAATGTTCCCACTGGTACGGTTTTGTCATGAGATCAGGCTCAGTTTTGGAACAATTTCCCTTGTGCTGCCAAGAGTTAAGTGCATGATGGACCATCAGCTTGTGTCCTGTTCTTTGTAGAAGAACCTTCTGGAATCTTCTACTTTCTGGTCCTGAGCTTCTGAGCTTATTGGTGGATTGTACCACTGTCTTTGCTCCAATCCCTGTGACAAATGTCTGTCAGCATCTACTTTCATTATCCAGCTGTTGGTAGCTATCTGTTGCCGTAGCAATGTAATTCTGTTACCGTTACTGCAGGTTCCTACAATGATCAGGAATAAAATCAGGATCACTTGGAGAGGTTGTATGTCTTTTAGCAGCTCATTCATTTACATATTACATTCAGAGCACTTGAGCTTATGTATGGACATTTTTTTACTGTAGAGCCTTAGGCTCCCATAGGGACATGTTAAACTGGGTTAGATCCAAGAGTGGAGATCCTCGAGTATTAATTTCCTGTCTTTGAGAGGAGAGTTCTCCAGTGGTTCTGGACGGAAAATAAGTGTGCCAATTCTGACAAGATGGAAATTGGGCTGGGTCTTCAAGGGCTTGTTTATGTCAAGAGGCTCTCGGTAATTGTGGTTTTCTTCCCTGGGTTATGGTGCCTCTGCCCATTAGGAAGGTCTCCACCCTTCGATTTACTCTGAACAACCGTAGAGCTGCTTTAGCGACTAATCAGAGCAAAACACTCTTCACTGTTCAGGCCTTAAATAAGGACCACACAAACAGGTCAATAAAAACTCCTGCTGCTGTCAGCAGCAGAACTGAGAGGAGAGATGTGAGCATGCACACTAAATATGTCAGCGAAAAGCCCATGATAAACCAGGTCAATGAATAAGCAGAAGAGCATGTTCTGGATAATACCCTGATCTAACCAGCTGAGCTGTGTTTCACAAATCCAGAACATGGGTGTGTGAGAGACGCGAGACAAGAGATGTTGGTTTTGGCATTTTGAATCTTAAGTTTCTGTTCTCTGATTTAGTTTGAATGTTTTTTATATGTTTTATATTCATACGCAATCACTATTTTAAGCATGTATGAGAATATACAGTGGGTTCTGAATATCTGAGGCTTATTTTATGCCGTAATGTTCTTTTCATCATATTCCATCTGATATTTATCTGGCATCTAATAAAATCTAAAAACAAAGCAATAAACATTTGCTACCAAAAATAGGGCTGTGCAATTAATCGAAATACAGTTTCTGTTTCGATTTCGATTTCGGCCTCCAAAAATTATGGAAATACAATAATCGCAATAAAATGATTAAAGCGCCCCATTCTGCCCCCTTTGCAGTTTCGTTCTTTCATAAAATCCCAATTTCCTACACTATCTCACGGCAATTCGTACGTATTTTACGAGGTGGCTAATTCGTACGAATTCAGACGACCTCACTCGTACGATTTTGTACGATTTGTCTAAACTCCATTGATGGGTAGGTTTAGGGGTGGGGTTAGGTGTAGGTCATTCGTACAAATTCATACGAATTGCCAACTCGTAAAATACGTACGATTTAGCAAAAATCTTATGAATTTGTACGAGTGAGATCGTACGAATTCGTACGAATTTGCCACCTCGTAAAATATGTATGAATTGCCGTGAGATCGGGCTGCCAATTTCACATGCAATTCAGTAAAATCACGTAATGTGACTTTTGCAAAATGGGACATGCTTGATTTATTAAAGTTGATTAGATTTATTCATGTTTTTAAAAGCATGAAAGAGGCTTTCTGTGTATGCGTTTAGAGACGGAACTGAACACGGACATGTAAATTCATCTTTTAGCTCAAGGTGTGCGCCTAAACGGTCAAATACATGCAAAAATGTCAAAATGCTCTTAAAGTGACAGCAGGCTATATTCCTGCTGCCGACTGTGTGCTTACTATTAATCAATAAAAGACAAAATCACTCACTGCTCTTGACTGAAGGACTTTTGTAGCTTTAATAAGAATGTGTTTTGTGTTTTATATTCATTCGCAATCACTATTTAGAGCGCGTCTGAGAATTCCAATAATCTGAGACCACTAATGAAAATTCTTTTAGGCTTATTTTATGCCATAATGTTTCTTTTCCTCATATTTCATGTTTTCCTAAAACAGACCAATGTTTATCTGGCATGTAATAAAACCTAAAAAAGAAGCAATGAACTCTCTAAATTAAACAATGGCTACAAAAATGATACTAACAATGCTAAAATATGACACTAAATACACCAGTGTTCAATAAACATTTAAATTTATAAAACATAGTAATCAGTATTAACAATTCGTCTGCTAAATAATATAGCTGATGTTCACATATTGAGAATATTATGTTGTTTACAGTTAAAATTAAGCTAATGCATTCAGTATTTATTCAATCAGCTGAATTACTGCGTTAGGCTAACCGAGACTTGTCATATGCTTGCATGTTGTTGCTCTTTTGTTGATTTTGATTGCTTCTATTGTCCTCTTTTGTAAGTCGCTTTGGATAAAAGCGTCTGCTAAATAACTAAATGTAAATGTAAATGTAATTAGACATAACATAAAACACTTTTTAAACCAATTCATTGAAAATAAAGGTCTAAACAAAGATTTTCCAACGCTGCTTAATAAAATATAGTTGAGATAATCGAATAATTACCCTGCATTATTCTTCAACATTGGAAAATGCTTAGTCAAGAGAATACTTAGTGGTGTTTGAGCCATATAGGCACACAGCAGCATTGTAACATTGTGTCTAATTTTAGCTGTGTGCTTTATATTGCATACTGGTATTTCTATATTATATGTTATTATTATCATAATCATAAACCGCTTTAATTCTGTTGCCAATAGTTTTACCATTTACTGCAGTTATTCTTCTAGTTATTTAGGCCTACCTATAGTGGCTAATGAGTTGAATGTCTTGCACATTGACAGAAAATGGTTTAGTTTTGCATTGCAATATAAGGTGGATAGGGACAGAAAGAGCGAGATGACTGGTTTTGTTTGTGACTCTTGACACTTTAGCTGTGTGTGTGGGTTCATGTGTGTGGGATGTTGTAGCCTGTGTGGGTGATTCTGATTAACAGCCTGACTGTTCCAGTGAAATTACTCCATTTGAGACCTGATCTGATCCTACAGCCCTAAAAATTTGAGATTGACTCATCAGTTTTGAGCAGCAGCAGATTGCTGTGCTACATCAGTCTTAATTAACGTCAAGTCATTTGTATTTACATAGCATTTTATACAGTCCATATTTTTAAAGGCATCTTTACAGGAAATCATGCATTTACATCTCACAGCCCCTCATGAGCAAGTCTGAGGCGGTTGTGCCAAGGAAAAAACTCCAGAAGATGTTTAGGCAGTGGAGGGAAAGAACCTGTGTGGGAACCATCCTCCTGTGGCATTACAGTGAATTCATGGGTTTTTTGAGCAAAGCAAACACAGAGCTCTCTCTTCACCTCATTTGTTGTTCATTGCTGAAGAAAGCAGAACTTTGACGTCTCCGTGTTTGTAACTTGCCTGATTTTGAGGGGTTTTCCATCATCAAACTGCGTCAGTACAGGAGACAGAACACAGCAGCGTCTATGTGAAGTGGTTCACCATGTCTTTCCCTCAGACTCTGAGAACTTACAAGGGTTTTTACATGGTTAAATTAAGAGTTTCTTTTCAAATCAGCTTTCATTCATTTTGTGCAGTATGTGTGTCACATGGTTTTCTTTATAATTGGTGATGGTGTTTTTAGGGTCATAAATTTTTGGGGTCAATGTCTCTAAGGTTTTTTTTAGAGTGTGTCGACCCAGTATGAGTAGATTTTTTCTAAGTAGTTCTGTGTTTTATTTCTGTTTCAGTAATTAGAATTGCTGTAGAAAATCAATAATCTAGCTTACGGTTGTGATGTATAACCATGCTATTTATCACCATGGTAAAGTTATATAAAGTTATATAGATTTTGATGGAGATGTATGTGTTACAGTAGGAAAATCAGTTTCACTGCATGATCCCTTCAGTTTCAGTTGTAACTGAATATTTCAGAGGGATTGTCTGCTGTGAAATGAGTGGTTTTGCCCTCTGAGTTTTCAGCACCCTCATAGATGGGGTTTGAAACGGTGATGGTTTGCCATGGCTACAGGGGGATGCTGTGAGTGAGATCTAGCAGTCACATACTGAATAAAAGTTTGTGAGGACACTGTGGCGTCTGGCTAGAGAGCAGTAAGCCCATTTCTGTGATGCTGAAGGCATGATCTAGGCTGCTTTGCTGTGTTTTTATTGATTTGTGCATTGTCATTTGGATCAATTTGAGCCTCTTGAGGACATCTGCAGGTATTTGCGGATCTTTTTATTTACTCTTTTGTGCCACTATGTTTTTTTGTCTCTCTCTCTTGCATGATTGGAGCAGCTTAGACTTACCTACTCAACCTGCTCTTCATCCAACTACATTATCATAATGCATCACAGTGTTGAACCGTGGAAGAGAAACCATACCTAGTTATTATTACTGTAAAGAAACATGTTGATAATTGAGGTGTGTCCGTTGCCCTTTCGTTAACCTAGGGCCAGATTTGCTAACAGCTTGCATAAGCGCAAACCGTCTTTTGGTGTTAAACTAGTACTGTCAGGATTTACTAAAGACACGCAGTGAAGAATTAGCGCTGAAAAGGCGTGGACACAGTTATTTTTGCGCCTGACCTTATTGAATATGCATTTGTAGGAGTGTTCCTTTCAGACACAAAATTTTTGGGAGGAGAGTATTAAAATGAATCGTGCAACATGATTTACTAACATTTGTGCTCGTCAAATTACTGGTATTTGCGCCATTATTTAACGCCCCAAAAAAAGCATGTCTTAAAGCAGGCGGTAATTTGCGCTGCTCTTGGTAGATTTCGCTGGTCATTATGGAAATGATCTGGCTGTGTCTGTGTTTTTAATGTGTGCATTGTCAGTAAATCACACGTAGAATTTTCCCTCCCATCGGCGCGTTTATGGAATTGTGCTCTAACGCTAATTTGCCCTATTTAGTAAATCTGGCCCTAAATCTTGTATAATATCACCCCTGTTAGCTTGTAATATCAGCACTACAACATTTCAAGAACATTTCAAGTTGTTTGGCTGACAAAATAACAGCTTTTTTCATGTTTTTCTTGTCCTCAGTGCCTGACGACCTCACACCTGAGGAGCAGAAAGAACTGGAAAACATCCGCCGGCGAAAGCAGGAGCTGCTGGACGACATTCAGGTAATGAATAACTGGGTGAATCATTCATTTAGCTCCAGCTCTGATATGAGCTAAATGTTTTAGCTGCAGCTGTAGTAAAGGCTCTTTGCTTTCAAAGTAATGTTTGAGTTTTTTTTTTTTAATATTATTAAATCATTGAATGTTTTGTAACACTTTAGTATAGGGACCAATTCTCACTATTATCTAGTTGCTTATTAGCATGCTTATTATTAACATATTGACTAATCTTTAATGAACCGAAAAGAACGCACGTCACACCTCTGTTCATCAATTTGCACTGGCTACCTGTAGCTGCTCGCATAAAATTCAAGGCATTAATGTTTGCCTACAAAACCACCTCTGGCTCTGCACCCCTTTACCTAAATTCAGTACTTCAGACCTATGTGCCCTCTAGAAGCTTGCGTTCTGCAAGTGAACAAAACATTATTGTGCCATCCCAAAAAGGCACAAAATCACTTTCACTGACTTTTTCATTAACTGTTCCCACCTGGTGGAATGACCTGCCCAACTCAATCCGAGCAGCTGAATCCTTAGCAATCTTCAATAAACGGCTAAAAACACATCTCTTCCATCTTTATTTGACCCTGTAACTCTATCACTCTCTATTCTAATTCTATTTTATCTATCTGTCTTCTTTTAAAAAAAAAAAAAAAAAAAAAAAAAAAACACACACACCCTTGACCCTCTATCAACTACATATTTATTCTTTAACTGCTACTTTTTCTTTAAAAACTAACACTAGTTTTCTTTTTTCTATTCTATCTACTTGTTTTCCTTGGAAAAAAAAACAAAAAAACCTTGCTATGTGTATTGCGTTAGGCTAACCGAGACTTGTCATATGGCTTGCATGTTGTTGCTCTTTTGTTGGTTTTGATTGCTTCTGTTGTCCTCTTTTGTAAGTCGCTTTGGATAAAAGCGTCTGCTAAATAACTAAATGTAAATGTAATGTAAATGTAAATATTGGCTGTTTATTAGTGCTTATAAAGCACATATTCTGCATGACCATATTCTACATCCCTAATCCTACCCAATACCTCAACTTAACAACTAGCTTACTAACTATTAATAAGCAGCAAATTTTACTTCATTGAGGCAGAAGTCATAGTTAATGGTTTGTTGAGTGACTATTTCTTCTTATCTCACAGCTGCTATTAAAGAACCTCAGGAATCTAAATTTATTTATGTGGTATAATGGTGATAATGTAGAATCTGACCAGTAATTCGCTAAATATGAACACAATTTGTCCAAATAGGAAATGACTCAAGCTGACAGGAACAGGGCGGAATTGTTTAGGAAAGGACACTCATACATGAGCTAAATGCTGATCATTTTCAGCTTTTTTTTTTCTAAGACACAATCAAATTGATTCAATCTGTCATGGCACTGCACTGACCTCCAGTGTACTACATACTTACTTAAAATTCCTTTTTCCATGGCAATGTATAATTTCTTACAGCTTACAGTCGTTTACTTCAAGTTAACAAATTTAAGAAAACTTCCCTGCTCTCTCTAAAACAAATTACTACATGTTAAGGTCTTCTGACAGAAGTGGTTTTGTCCTTAAGGCAGTTTTGCTTTGGGAAGACAAACGTCTGGGAAAACCAAAACAGCCTTTTCTTTGCTAGTGAGTTTTTTAGACGTATAAACAGACAAGAACAAACACTTGAGCGAATTTCACCACCATACAGTTGGTGGTTAAACAGGAAAAATGAATACAAGGAGGGAAAGCTCTTCATTGTGTGACCTCAGGACCAGTCTGGCTCCAGACCGTCACTAAACTCTCGGCCGAAGAGACGAGCCTGTATCCTAACTCCATTAATCTCTACAAAGACATGGTAAAATAATCCAATTTTCATGTCTCTAGTCTTTACTCTGGGGCCATTCTCCAATTGTCCTCCTTTAATGACATTTATATCAAACAGAGCAGTCTAGAGCAAACGATGCATTCGCTGGAATTAGATTCGAGCCGTTAGTGTCAGGCCTCAGTGAGGTGGGACAGGACACATGCAGAGACTGCCACAGTACTCTCTTCTAGTAGACCTTTACACATTGTTCTAATCATGCGCAGATAAGTGTGTGTTTAAACAGTGAGGTGGGAGAAGCCAACCTCGATTGGTTGATTTTGTTACTTCGAGGTGAATTTCGCTTTCTTCGAAGACAGAAAATTACTTGCTGTTGAAACTTTCATCATTCTTTGTAGGACATGGTTACTGTAAATGGGGTTGTTTTACTCACAACACAACTCCAAACTGAATGTGCATGTCTTTTTGTTTCATTTCTCATCTTTATCAACCACAGTAGTAGTGTTATTATCTCTGGAGTCTTGTTTGATTTGAACCATCTCATGTCCTCTCACCACAGCGTCTGAAAGATGAGATAGCCGAAGTGACTAGTGAGATTGAGAACCTGGGTTCCACAGAGGAGAGGTGAGTGGGCGTCCCCTGACAGACTACTCATACGCACTTCATTTCCACTGATGTGCTCACTTTGTGAGTCATGCGCGTGGTCAAATCTGACTAGCATCTTAGCAACAAGCTACACAATCTACCATTCTGCAAAATGAAGCGCAATAGAGACTTTCAAGAGATCTGTCAGTGCATTTTAGAAAGTGTTCTGTCTGTGAAAGGATGCAGAGATTCAAAAACGATTTTTAAAAACAAAAAAACAAATGGAACTGATTCAAAGTGAGAACCAATTTTCAATTCAGTTTCACTTTTGGATCCGTTAGTCAGAGATATTAGGCGCATTCGCACTGCGTAGTTCTAGGAACTAGCCAGCAGGGTTGTTCCTAGATAACCAATTTTTTCCTGGTTGCATTTGCACCGACAGCATGAACTCTGAACTGGCCGATAGTGACGTCTTTATTTGCGGCATTTACAAATGTCAACAACGGGTGAATGGAAGACGCCGTGATCGGAGTTGTTTCTGTTGTGTGTCGTGGGATTCGTTGTAACAGAGATGGAATGTAAATGCACAGTTTACGCAATTTAAAAAGCATTAAAATCTGACAGAGGGCCAGATTTACTAAACAGGGCAAATTAGCATTAGTGCGCAAGGGGGAAATTCTGCGTGTGATTTGCTGACAATGCGCACATTACAGAACACAGACACAGCCAGATCATTTCCATAATGACCAGCACAATCTACCAAGAGCAGCGCAAATTACCGCCTGCTTTAAAACATGCTTTTTTTGGGCTTTAAATAATTGCGCAAATACCAGTAATTTGACGAGCGCAAATGTTAGTAAATCGTGTTGCGTGATTCATTTTAATACTCTCCTTCCATAAATTTTGCGTCTGAAAGGGAAACTCCTACAAATGCATATTCAATAAGGTCAGGTGCAAAAATAACTGTGTCCACGCCTTTTCAGCGCTAATTCTTCACTGCGCGTCTTTAGTAAATCCTGACAGTACTATTTTAATGCCAAAAACACTGTTAGTAAATCTGGCCCTAAATCCCCTATGACAACTTGCAGTGTTACATATCATCGAGGCTGAGAAAAGAACACAATGCTGCAGGCAACAGGTAAATGCTGTTATCGCTGTTTTCCATGTTTGTGGAGTAAATATTTTTACACGGCTTTTTAAAAATGCCGGGTAGCTAGAGTTTTGTATGCGTTGGGCCAATCAGCATACACTTACGCCACTGGTAGTTCCAATAAAGCTGTTTTCGACCCTACTCTGAAATAGGAGCTAAATTAGTTCCCCAAACAGAGTTCCTAGAACTAAATACGTTCCTAGTTCATGCGGTGCGAACACGACAAAAAGCGGGAACGTCCGCCAGTAGTTCGAGGAACTATGAAAAGGTTCCTCCGGTGCGAAAGCGCCTTTTGGAGGATGTAAGTGTGGCTGTATATGAAATAAACCTTATGAAATCTTTTGCAAAACACATTAACATCAGGAATTTATGTTAAAAATCATTATTGTTGCTGCAGGAAAAACATGCAGAGGAACAAACAAGTGGCAATGGGCCGCAAGAAATTCAACATGGACCCCAAAAAGGTGATTAAACAGCACATTGACTGAATGAATTCTGTATCATTTCTCTTTTTTAAAGGCTAAACTCTTTGAATACATGTGTTTTTGTAGGGGATCCAGTTCCTCATTGAAAATGACCTTCTGAAGAACACCAGTGAAGACATTGCACGCTTCCTCTACAAGGGGGAAGGTCTTAACAAGACTGCAATAGGAGACTACCTGGGAGAGAGGTGAGTGTGTGGTTATTAGTGCACATCCATAAAAGGCCATTCACTCGGATATTAGAGCAATGACAGTATGTTCTACAAATAATTGTGGGGTTGGGGTTCTGAGGCCTTTTAAATAGAAAATAAAATGAAAGAGCCCAGTAATAATAGTGATGTTTGACTAATGCAAGTCATTTTTTTTCAGGGTTTATGCTTTTAAGAGGTGGAAGTAGCTTTGTTTCTTTAAAATGCTGAAATTAGCAAAATTTCACTGGCTAAAAGGTCCATTGTGTCCACTGTCAGTAGTGTAGAGATGAACACAAAGCACCGCTCCCACAGAAGTCAGCTTCATCCCAAACAGCATTCTGTTGGTCAGTGTGGTGAATTCATGATGAAAAATCTGTGTGGGGAAATGTTTTCCTCCTACGCAATATTACCGATCACACAGATTCCTATTGAAAAATGCAAAGCAAAATTTCGCCGTTCAATGGTAAATATACCTGCAAAGTGTCTCAAAAGAAAAGTCGGTCACACTTTATTTTAAGGTCCAATACTCACCATTAACAAGCTATTAACTATGATTTTTGCCTCAATAAATTCCTAATTTGCTGCTTATTAATAGTTAGTAAGATAGTTGTTAAGTTTAGATATCAGGTAGGATTAGGGATGTAGAAAATGGTCATGCAGAATATGTGCTTTATAATTACTAATAAACAGCTGATATGTTAATAATAGTCATGCAACTAGTTAATAGTGAGAATTGTTCCCTATACTAAAGTGTTACCAATGGTGATGCATATTTGCATTAGCTAAATATAATTCGAATCAATAAAACATAGCTTACCCTTTGCATTAGAATCACCAAAATGCATATCGCAGAATAATTTTGATTTCAAAACTTGTAAGCAGCATTAAATTACTTCTATACGTTTAAATCATTAGTTTAGTTGAATATCTGTCAGCCGGTCTTTGTGCGAAATTCCTGGAAAGCGGTGTCATCTTCTTACTGTAATTTGTACAGAGATATGGGATAATGTGGACTGCTCTGTAAATCCCATCTGCATCTGTCTTTGATTAGCCTTTTATCCTGACTCTAAGCTCATTAGACTCTTCATATTTGAGGAATGTTGACTCAAACTGAACTAAAATTCAGTCATTCAAAGAGGCGTGTTATTCTAGTTCACTGGGCAACACTTAGTGACTTGGTTGCATCTGCGCAAGAATTCCTTTTTTCCCCCCTTTGTCTCATCTTAGATTTCATTCCCACCACTTCCTTGTTTTCTCTAGCGCTTCAGTCCGGGTGTGGCTGCTGAAAAAGTCAGGAAATAGAGAGCAGGGCTCTCAAAGACAACAGATCAGATTGTATCTCTGAGCACTTCAGCTCCTCTGGTAGGGAGGGGGTCTGCAGTGCTTTGTTCAGTGAGTGCACTGTCACCAGATCACCGGGAAAGGGTGTAGAGAGGACAAGATCGCCATCATCCCCATGAGGGATATCACATCCTCTGCTTGTAGAGGTTAAACGGCAAAATGGTGCAGTGCTGAATGATCTCACATCCACTTTGTTTTGTACAAAAGACTGAATTATGAATTTGTATCCACACATAATTTCAAAGCTTAAGACAAATGTGCTTATCCTCATTGCATGTAAAAGAGCACCCAGTACATTTTTCGAAATCGCTCCTTTTGTGTTTCATGAAATAAAGATCATACAGGTTTGAAACAATGTGAGTGTTAAAAATGAACTATTCTTTAAAGCGATAGTTTACCCAAAATTAAAAATTCTGTCATTTACTCATCCTCATGTTGTTCCAAACTCTTATCTTTGAAACACAAATCAAGATATTTTTAATGAAACCTGAGCGATTTCTGTCCCTTCACTGAAAAAATATTCCACCAAAAATTTTCAAGCTTCAGATAGTTCATAAAGACATCATAAAAGTAGTCCGTATGAATCAAGAAGTTCAATCCAAATTTAAAGAGAAAAATCTTGTGTATATGGTGAACCGATTTAATTTAGTCTTTCATTTCCATGTAAATATATGGTAAACAAGATGAACAAAAGTCTTGTAGGTCTGGAATATTAAGTGAACTATGCCTTTAAACATCAGTTACTCTAATAAGTATACTGTAAGTTGTTTTGGATAAAAGTATCTGCTGAATGTTACTTACTACTTGCTCTCATTTTTGCTTTGTTCAACAGGGATGACTTCAATATCCAAGTCCTTCATGCTTTTGTGGAGCTGCATGAGTTCACAGATCTGAACCTGGTTCAGGCTCTCAGGTAAAACTGACTCTGTGGCACACTACCTACTTTTTTCAGTACCACTTTAGTATAGGGACCAATTCTCACTATTAATTAGTTATTAGCTATGCTATGTTACTAACTAGTTGCTTATTAGCATGCCTATTATTAACATATTGGCTGTTTATTAGTGCTTATAAAGCACATATTCTGCATGACCATATTCTACATCCCTAATCCTACCCAATACCTAAACTACCTAATAAGCAGCAAATTAGGAGTTTATTGAGGCAAAAGTGATAGTTAATGGTTTGTTAATAGCGAGAATTGGACCTAAAAATAAAGTGCGACCCTTGTTTCGTTAGAAAACAATATGCAGTATGTATAACGTGTGCAGTATGCATAAAGACCTACTGTATTTGCTACTGTGTGCAGTATGCAAACAACACAATTCATTGGGTACAGTATCCCACAATGCAGTGTGCTCTATTTTACCTTTCATTTCCAGTGTAATGAACCAAAAGCGATATCAGCTGTGATATCACACCACCAAGTATGCAACATATTGAGATCATGTGGCGACAGCTGCTGTTTGATTTAAATATTTAAATAGAGAAAACCTACTACTACATGATTACTGTATAAAAAACAGTACACTGGCACTTCATTGTAAATATAACCAGTGCAATTTACAAGAAGTATTTGATGTTAGTGTTTTGATCCTGATGCTCACATCTCATTGTGATCGTCCTGGTATATAATGTGTTTTAAATATCATTATGATGTCTGTCTCCACACAGGCAGTTTCTCTGGAGTTTCAGACTTCCTGGAGAGGCACAGAAGATTGACAGAATGATGGAGGCGTTTGCCCAGCGCTACTGCCAATGCAACCCGGGAGTCTTTCAGTCCACAGGTGGCTCTGCTTTACATTTTAACCTGTGTTCAGTGTTCAATCATGCATTTATAGCATTTCTAAGACACATGAGCTGTGTTTTACCAATACTGTTTTCCCCAGTAATGCTCACAAATTGAGAGTTTGAAATATTGAATTGGACAGAAGCATTCTTCTCTAAATAAATTACATTTACCAGTACAGCCAAATAGCATCAGAACTTTTATTGTGTGTAAATGCTTGCAAGATGTTAAATGCCCTCACACACATATTTACACCTTCCTAACCTACACACCCTTTAAGTTCTCTCTTCCTTCCTGGATGTTCATGTCATGTTCACCTTCAGTAACTACTACTTATTAGCATTCATTCAATTTACAGTTTGAACATGAAATATTTCTGTTAATGACAGTGATGGAAAGATGCTGAATGTCAGTGTGTATGAACAGCGTTTTTTTCTTTCAGACACATGCTACATTTTGTCCTTCGCCATCATCATGTTAAACACCAGCCTTCACAACCCAAACGTCAAGGACAAGCCCACAGTAGAGCGTTTCATCTCCATGAACAGAGGCATTAATGATGGAGGAGACCTGCCAGAAGAACTGCTCAGGGTTGGTCTCCTCTTACTTTTTTTTATGTCTGTAGACATATTTATATAGTTATGTTTTTCTCCAAGTGTCCCAAATGTATTATACATCCTCACCTTAGACCTGGGTTCCTCATTTCTGCTCGTAGATTGCCACTTTCTTGCAGAGTATACTGTCAGCTCACGCTTCTTCAGAATCAGGTGTATGGCAGACTGAATGAATTAATAAATGACGCAACACACATATGTACACAAAAATATTTTTAAGTTTATATCTTTTATATGTAATGCTTTTGTACTGTATATCTGTGCTTGTCCTTACGAAATTTATTCTGAGATTTAATGGTTGTTGTATGTCAAGCACACATTTAGAGCAAGGAGGAGAGAGAACTATCTGCAAATGGTGTACAAACCATAAAACTGATATTCGAATTGTTATTGTCCTACATTTTCTAATTCGTCCTTCTCTCATCTCTCTTTATTTGCCTGTCTGCTGTCATTGGGGATGTAAATGAAAATGAATGATGTGATTAAATCACTAAAATGCAGCGTAATGGCAAGCAAAACAAGATAGGAAATGAAAAAGCATGTCTTAGCTTGTTCAGAATAGAGCTTTAATTACCATGTTTACAGGAATAGTGCAATAGTGATTGTCTATTTGGAAGAATATTGATATTGTTTGGAATATAATAACGTGTATTCAAACATGTTTCTAACATGACAATTCAAAAATGATAGGCTGTATAAAAACGTAATGACTGATCATGTTACCGAATAATTGAAATGTGTAAAAAAAGGTAGAAATAATAAGCAGGCAATGGTTGCACCCACTTGAGGACTTTGCCCAAGCATTCTGAATTGAATACATTTTTGCACACACTTTTTATTGCATTGTGTCTCACCATATGTGACCCTAGACCACAAAACCAGTCATAAGTGTCAATTTTTCGAAATTGAGATTTATGAATCATCTGAAAGCTGAATAAATAAGCTTTCCATTGATATATGGTTTGTTAGGCCGAGATACAACTATCTTAGGGTGTAATGTTAAAAAAATCTAAATACTGAGAAAATCGCCTTTAAAGTTGTCCAAATGAAGTTCTTAGCAATGCATATTACTGATCAAAAATTAAGTTTTGATATATTTATGGTAGGAAATTTACTAAATATCTTCATGGAACATGATCTTTACTTAATAACCTAATGATTTTTGGCATAAAATAAAATTGATAATTTTGACCCATACAATGTATTTTTGGCTATTGCTACAAACATACCCCAGCGACTTAAGACTGGTTTTGTGCTCCAGGGTCACATATAAGGATATTTGTGGCTGTTCTGTAAGTGGAGTGCATGTGCTTGTTTATCTTTTGAACTTCATTGTGTTTTGCTTTGACTCATGCAGAATCTATACGAGAGCATCAAGAACGAGCCTTTCAAAATCCCTGAGGATGATGGCAATGACTTGACGCACACTTTCTTCAACCCGGACAGAGAGGGCTGGCTGCTCAAACTGGGTGAGTGGGACTACATGAGTAAAATATGTACTCATTTTTACCTTCACATACACTTACATTTGAATAAGAGATGTCCTGATTGAACACATGGGCTGACTGGGAGATTTAAGGCTTACACACACAAGCACATTTGCACACGCAACTTCCTGCAAACCCATTCTGCGATCTTCACAACACTTCCACACATCAGATTATACAGTAGCACATCTTTCCCTCTGCTCTCTTGATGGCTCAATATCTCCTCTCACTTCATATGAAGGTAATGACACTTCATGATCACGATGAATCAACTGCTTCAGGTTTATAATTACACATAATTCAGTTGTCGCTGTTATGAGAGGTGCAAGAGAAACTGCTCCATCAGATGTGCAGCCTGTATATGTAACATCTGTTCATAACCTAATAACATAATCTATTCATAACTGTAATACCCTAGTTACCCTTTTAAATCTGAAGACTTTTTATAAACAGTTTTCAGTTATAATACGACAACTTCTTGTTATTTTAATGAATTATGCGCATGATTACTGTAAAATGCACACCTATGAGTGCACTTTCTATATTTTATATAGAATTTTATATGTTATATATATTTCATAAAACGTGTAAAAATGCCCAAGGAGTTGGATTTTATTCATTTATATGACTTTCCAGTTCTAGATATCATAATTCATCAAAATCCCCAGTTGATAACCACAGCTTTGGAGCATTATAAAGACTTATTAGAAAGCATAAATTCATGTCATGTAAGCAAATGATTTATGACAGGGTCTTCATTGAGCCTCCTAATTATTGTTTGAAATGACAATACACATATGCCACAAAAATACAATGTTTGGTCACACTTTATTTTAAGGTCCAGATCTTGCTATTAACAAGCCATTAACTATGACTTTTGCCTTAATAAACTCCTAATTTTCTGCTTATTAATAGTAAGGTTCAGTTTAGGTGTTGGATAGGGTTAGGGATGTAGAATATGTTCATGCAGAATATGTGCTTTATAAGTACTTATACACAGCCGATATGTTGATTATAGGCATGCTAATAAGCAACTAGTTAATAGTGAGAATTGGTCCCTATACTAAAGTGTTACCAAATTTTACTATAACTGTAATAACTATATTAATATAGACCATGCTTAACATGGTGTGAAAAAGGTTAAAGGCCCCTGAAAACAAACCTGCACCCAGAGACATTTTCCCTCTTCATTGATATGGACAGGAAAGCGGTGTTAAATTTTGTGAATTGAATGCTTTCCAGTATGCCCTGTTTTATTTTGGAGTGGTCCTCCGTAATTCACAGCAACAGGAAATGCACAAGTTCTTCCTTTGATCAGAGAGGCTGCGTGTGGGGAGTATGATTTCCTATTTAATTTAATTTTTTTTGTTTCCTTTTCTTCCTCGTTTGTTTGTTTGTTCCCATGATTTTGGCTGTTGTCTTTCCCTCAGGAGGTATGTACACCTGTTCTTCCCAAACAATCGCTCATCTCTCGCTCTCAGGTGCTTTTGGTGATCAGCCTTGCTTCCTGTCCCCTTTTTTCTGTTATTAGCCACTATAGGTTAATTTTTTTTTCCCATGGGGTTCGTCTTTCCATGAGTTTACTCTAGTTTTTACATGTTCCTTCATTTGTTTGTCTGATCGCTTGTTTTATTCATTGAATCAGCAGGTTTATTTCCTCGTGCCGCCCTGTCTCTGCGTGGTGGCGGGTGCTTGGTTTTTGATTTTTTGTGACCTATGTATTGAAGAGCACCTCGCTCTGTTTGCCGTGGTGTTCGAAACGTTCTTTCTGTGTCATTTCCACTTTGGGAGCTGCAGTATTTTCTGCTTCCTCTCAGTCTGAACGGAGCCCAACAAACACCAATGAAAACAGCAACAAAAGAAGGGATCAGCACATAAGATTAAAGGCATAGTTCACCCAAAAATGAAAATTCTGTCATCATTTACTCACCCTCATGTTGTCCCATCATTTTCTCCTGATCAACACAGCATCTGTCCCCATTCAGATTCACTTTATGTCTAAACTGATATAAACTGATATAAATTTATGTCTAAACTGATATAAATTATATATAAATTATATAAATTCGTCAACTGTTACAGATTTTGGTTTATCCCCTCTTTGTGGTTAAGCCATACCAAAAAAAAGAGAAAGAGATAAAGTGATTTTAAATCGTTCAAGCACAATAAACCTCAAAAGAGATCTTAATTTCATGCTTGCGCACTGTCTGAGAGAAGTTTGTGTGCGAACAAACCCGAAGCATATGAACAAAAAGCTGCCTCTCAGATGCAAATTTTGCGTTCTGTTGTGCTTAAATGGGCAAATACACCAAATACTTATTAACACAGCTGTTATTTCTAAATATAAAAATAAACGTTGGTAGAAAATCTTGTGTATCAGTACAGTATATTGGATTTGTGCATTAGGTCTTAAAGTGACAGCAGCCTAACTGACAGCACGTTACTGTCTGTGTAATGATAGTTAAACAACTAAAGAAAAGAGAAAAATCACTCACTGCTCTTGAATGAATAATTTTTGTAGATTTACTGAGAATCAATGTATATTTAATTTATATATAAAAGACTATGCAAGGTTTTTTTTTAACCTTTGATTACTTTGATTATTATTCATTTTCTGTAGTATTTCTTATTTCGGATAGATAGACCTGAAAACAATAGACCTAAATTTGTTTTCTTTGTTCATATTTTCCTTATATCTTTATATTTCTGACTCTTTACTTGTAAGCTTTCACTTGCATTAGCAGAAGAATTGTGAATTGTGAAATTTCTAAACAAGAAAAACAAAAATATCTAAAAATGATGTCAGGACAACCTTATTTTAGGCTTAAGTAACTATATTGAGATGTATATTGTTAACATGAAATAAAATTCTTTATATCTTGTTATAATATTTTGGTTATATTGTCCACTCCTGTTTATATGGAAAAGAGCAGCTTGGACATTCTTCAAAACATCCTATTTTGTGTTCTATTGAAGAAGGAACTCATATGGGTTTAGAATAAAATGATGACAGAATCTTTATTTCTCTGTGAACTTTTCCTTTTAAAATGATATTCAATCATTTTACTGTTGATGGTTGAATGTCTGGAAATGTACAGGATGTGGTGTTTGATCTGATTAGACTGAGTCAGAAAACTGCATCTGGACCAAAGACTGCTGTTCTTCATGCTGTGTGTAAAGTATAGGGGTGTGTGTGTGTGTGTGTGTGTGTGTGTGTGTGTGTGTGTGCATCTATTTGGTCAGATCGGACTCATCACTAGAATGCTGGGTGAGGGTGGGTTTCATTTATCAGACGTCATTGAAACCAAACATAAAACCATGTCTGAAGTGTTCTGATTCACTTAAAAGTCAAGAATATGAGATTATCTCACACATTAGCATACATGTAATAACAATTTCTAAAAGAAATTCGAGGACTGAGCCTTTTTGTTGTCACGTCAGAGACCTGACTAGGAATGCCCATCCATCACCCAGCCCTGTATCAGTGTCAGTCAGTCTGCCTCCTCTGCAGCCCAGCACAGCCTCTTCAAGCCCCCCTCCACAAATCTCCTCCCTCTCTGAGGCATTTCTGGACGGGGTTTCTGCTGTACGCCCGCAACTGGAGTGATCATGAATCGATCAGCCAATCAGCTTGCTCAGAAACCTCTCACCTGCTGTAGTGCTCTGATTCCTGTTTGTTTTGTTTGTCGCTCATGCCAGTATTAGAATACAGTGGCAGTCTGTAGAGCAGGAGGATCATTTCCTGTTTAGCAGAGACGCCTGAAATGCTTTCGGGTGGTTGACACGTCCTGCTTGTGTGCAGTGCTGTATTGCATAGAAAACTAATTTAAACAACATTAGACCTGTCACGATCATGCATTTTATGCTAATGTGTTTTTTTTTTTTTTATGTTTTACAGGAAAACATGTAATTATATGATTTTCTTTACTGCTATAAAAAATAATATTTTAAAAGTTGAAATATTTCTTTTTTTGTGCAGCTTGGTCCAATTTACATTCTCGTTAGCTCATATCACAATAATAGTGTTTTTATTAGAGCTGTCAAACGATTAATCGCATCCAAAATAAAAGTTTTTGTTTACATAATATATGTGTGTGTACTGTGTATATTTATTATGTATATATAAATACACACACATGCATGTATATTTTTTTAAGAAAAATATGTTGTTTATATATTAAATATATTTATACACAATATCAATTATATGAATAGAAATACATACATGCAAATACATGTAAATATTTTCAAAATATAAACTGTATGTGTGTGTATTTATATATACATAATTAGCACGAGACCTTTTAAAAAATTGTAAAAATCCAAATCATTCCAAACTTTTGTGCTATAATATAATATTCTGTAATGTAATATAATATACTATATAGAACTGAAAAAGTGTCTTTGTATTCTTTACAATGGAGTTTTATTATTTTCATAAATAAAAAGAGCAACTTATTTTATATGAAACTATAAGGCCCAAGAATTTTTAGCATGGCAAGGATGTTAAACAACAGTGAAACCAGAGCAATTCTTGACGTTAATGCACATTAATCCTTGATTACTGCATGAAAATGTACATTATTTACATTATTTAAATGGCAAAGCTGCAGTAGTATCATGGTTGTGTCGAATATTTGTGATTAGTAAAAAGAACTATGATCAGGTGATTAATCAGTAATTGCGACAGGCCTAACCAACATTTTGCTATTTATTTTATAATCATTATGCATGCAGCTTTTATGAGCTCATATTCACTAAGAGACTTCATATGGTATTTGTACAGCACATTTGAAAATCAGCCAAAATAAAATGAGAAATTCGGAACAGGCAGAAATAGACGTTCCCTTGTATATTAAGTTTTAAATTATTTAAAAATGACATCAAGCACACTTATACACCGTTAAAAGGGTTTTTGGTTGCACTATATCGTTTATTCATTTTGATGGCATGCGGCTGTGATCAGGTTTCCCTGCAGAGGAAACAAGGGGTGTGCAGGTCAGAGGTCATCCTCGGATCAATGAGCGCTGTGTTGACCTTGCAGTCCCTATAGAGAGGGACGTGGGGAAATGTCCCAAGAATGTGAGCCGAACCGGTACTGCACTGACCTGCCATCAGAGTCTGTCACAGCAGATTACTAACATAGTCTGTTAGTTAATTAGGAGGTTAACATAATCGAATAGAGCGCTGCAGTGTTGACGTATTTTTGTAGGCCAATCCAGTAGTTTGCATCACACTGGTTACCTTGACAAAAAGCCAGTTTGGTTTTTTTGATTACTGAAGAAAATAAGATAATCTTCACAAATGAACAAAGTTTCAAAGCTTAAATACAGTCGTCAGATGTAAAAAGCTAAATGTAGGCTATAAATTAACTACACCATGGGTTAACCTGTTCGGTTTTCAAAATCAAAGCCTTTTTTAAGACTAGTAATAGCTTTAAAAAAATCAGAAGGGGTATCCTAGTAAAAAAGTCATACCTAAAAAACATTTATTTCATGCTAAGCATACTTCACATCTATTTTCTGACATATTGCTCAAGACTTACTTTTTAATTAAACTTGATTTGGAGTACTGCTTGTGCACAACGCACATTTCTTAATATTAAGCCTAAAATGTGTTTTAATGTCACTACTGATGAGGATTGTATGATCTTTAAATAATATCGGTCTTTAAATGCAAGATATTTAAAGTGTACCTGAAGTATACCTGCAATCGTTCCACTTTAGCACAATCAAATATACTTCAGTTTATCTTTAGTTGGACTTCAGCACTACTTCTGCACAATTAAAGTGCGTTAAGCACAAAATGAGTTGTTCAATTTAGTAGACATTAAATATGCCAGTTTAGCATGCCAAAAGTACAATTGCAGGGTATTTTTATTAAACACATAAATATGTAAATGCATTCGTAATAAACTTAGCATGAAAAAATACATGTATTTTAAATACATTTTAGTATATTTATTTTTCACTAGGGTATTATTAATGTATTTATATCTTTAAATAAAATGTAAGCATATTTTGAGTTTGTGTTAACCACATACCTTATTTCAGGCCAGGAACCCATTAAAAAAGCCATTGAGAAATCAGATTTTGATCTCGTTTCAGGGTTTTGTTCTTCAAAAATATCATCCCTGCTGCACTCTTGAATCTTATTCTTTTTTTATTCTTAGTTTAGTTTAATAACACCAGTTTTAGTCTTAATCTTTTGACTTTTTGCCAATTATGTTGTTAAGAATATAAGAGAGAGGACAGTTTCGGGAAATGACAACCCCTCTGTATATGTCTGGATAGCAAACATCAACTAGTTATAGTGAATATTGCTCCGTTTAAACACGTTTTACCTTTGGCTAGTAAACAGAGTTTTTGAGTGGGGTTTAGAGGAATGGCAACTATCAGGTGATGTCTGATAGTTGTGAGGGGTGACTCGTGGAGTGTGTTGGACCGTGGCTGGTTTGAGCATGGTGTGGTGCTGGTAAGGAATGCTGTGCTTGGGCCTTATTGGACACGGAGTCGCTGTAGAAGAGCTCTCATTGTCTGTTCATCTGTCTGTCTGCTCTTCTGCCGCTCAACTCTTCAGCTGCACGGATCTGTGACGTCTGACGCCTCATTACACGGAAAACTAACACTCATATTTTGTTCCTCAGGGGGACGCGTCAAAACCTGGAAAAGACGGTGGTTCATTCTCACAGATAACTGCCTTTACTACTTTGAGTACACTACTGTAAGTACTGAAAAACATTTCATGCTAGAGATTTCAATGTAGGCTCATTGGAAATATGTGGCTCTATATACTGCAATCAAGCAGCATAATAAAAAAGCTGCAATACGTGCCTGCACCAACGTAATAAAAACATGCTACGGTCACGTATTAAATGTGTGTTTTAGCGCCACTCTCTGGACATTTCACTTTGAAACTGCTGCGAAACGTGCAGTAAGGTTCGCAATTACGGTGTTGGAGAAATGTATAGAGAGGCACGTATTTTCATGAGCCTGGGTTGCAATATAATTACAATACAGTTATAATGCAATAACAAAATGTTATGAAAATTTCCTTTTTAAAAACTTGTAATTTATATTGTATATTTATATATATGTATATTTATTGTTTATTTATTTAGAGAACCACTAAAATAATCAATAAAATAATAAGTTAATATAAAAAGAATAAATATCATTAAAAAAGAAAACAGCAGTCAAACTGATTATTTGTATACTGATTTCTGTATTGCTTTAATGACCTTTTCCATTACCAGCTTGATTTTCAGTACTATGTTCTTAAAGCTGGTAAAAATGCATTGTTTTTTTTAATGTAGTTGTGAATTAGTTGTGTTAATGAATTGTGACATTACAGAGCATTTTGATCAGCTTTCTTTATTGAAATTGTTAAATTAGTTCTAAATTCGATAAAAAAAAAAGTTTGATTTAAAAACTGTGCTGACTGAAATCATATGGAGTCAAATACTTCCCAGTCACTGAAAAGAGAAAAGCCTTATTTGAAACCAGTCATAATGATAACTTTGATACAATTTAAAGGATGGCAACAGTTGCTAATAAAGCACTTGTCACATTTTTAAGACAGTTCTTATCAAAGGGTCAGTTAGGAATTTATTTGAGATATAACACACTTTTTCAAGGCTGAATTGTAATAAACTGAAACTTGTGTCTCTTTTTATGCAGGATAAAGAACCAAGAGGCATCATCCCTCTGGAAAACCTCAGCATCCGTGAAGTGGAGGACAAGAAGCCGGTAAAACATCCTTCTTAGCAATTTTTAAACTGCAGAGACAAGATCTTTTCCTGATTATCTAATGACAGTTTACACTGTGTCTCCACCTAGTGGTCAGATATGTGATTATCTGCATGTGTTTGCTTCTCAGAACTGCTTTGAGCTCTTCATCCCTGACAATAAGGACCAGGTGATCAAGGCGTGTAAGACAGAGGCGGACGGACGGGTCGTTGAAGGAAATCACACCTTCTACCGCATCTCCGCTCCCACCGCCGAGGAGAAAGACGAATGGATGAACAGCATTAAGTGAGTGCTACTCATTTAAATGCAGATATGTTTTTAATCAAAGAAATATTCTGGTTTAAATGCTTATGGTTCTGCATTTATGTTAATGGAACATTCATTTTGTGATCAGATCCAGATAATTGTTAAATATGTTACATGAATTCTTACTGAGTCTCTGTTTTGATTCTGATTGGTCAGTCACAACAATCTGGAGTCAGGTATTTTTCTGTAATGATACAACGATGTATAACTGACCACTGTACCATTTAAGTGATTTCCTACATAGCTGGGCTAGTTTTATGTCTCTCATAACCCTCCACTCTAACTTTCTTCTGACATAATGAAATAAGTCAATATTTAATGTAAATTTAAGTTGTGATATTGTTGTCTTGTTGGCAGAGGCTATTTACATTAACTCAACCCACAAACGGACCAGAGTTTGAATCCACCTTTTGCCAAACTTGTTCTGCTCTCTTTCTTCCCTCTTTTCCCATCACATATCAGATCAGAAAGGTGTTTATTTTCAATAAAAATGGAGGGAATATTCAAAAAGTAGATATAAAGTGCCTCACAAGTAGGGAAAGGGGTAGATGTAGGGCGGGCTTTACTGTCCTTTACTGTCCTCCATTTAATAATTAAAAAAATGAGAATTTACACTCTATATGTTATTATTGCATACTGTTTTATAATGTACTACAATACTAATATATGCCAAGCAGCCTATAAATAGCATCTAACTACTGTTTACATTTATTGCAAAGAAAATACCGCAGTTTTTACATTTTTATTTATATAGCTTCTTTATACAATACAGGTTGTTTAAAGCAGCTTTACAGTAATAAACAGGAAAATAACAGTATTAATGTTGCAAAATTCAGTTATGAAACCAATTGTATTTCAGCTGTAAAGCAGCTTTACAGAAGACAACAGTGTTATTATTCAGTTCCGTGTTGATTAGGTTTAATTCAATAACAGTGTCAATATTGTAAAGTTCATCAAATATGAAATGAGTTCAGTTGAGCTATAAATCAGCTCTACAAAAGCTCAATTCAGATTTTGGGCCAGTTTTACTAACAGCTTGCGCCAGCGCAAACCGTCTTTTGGCGTTAAAATAGTACTGTCAGGATTTACTGTCAGGATAAGACACGCAGTGAAGAATTAGCGCTGAAAAGGCATAGACATGGTTATTTTTGCGCCTGACCTTATTGAATATGCATTTGTAGGAGTTTCCCTTTCAGACGCACAATTTATGGGAGGAGAGTATTCAAATGAATCACGCAACACGATTTACTAACGTTTGCGCTCGTCGAATTACTGGTATTTGCGCCATTATTTAACACCCAAAAAAAGCATTTCTTAAAGTAGGGCTGCAACGATTAGTCGACATTATCGACAACGTCGACAATAAAAAATTGTCGACAAATATTTTTGTTGTTGTCGAGTAGTCGTTTGATCTCATATGAGCCTGCAATAATGCGGTGTGACCAGACGGTAATTAAAGACTGTAATTCAGCCCTCCTGGATGCAGTTCAAGAGAAGAAGACATCGCTTCAGCGCAAACGCAGCCAATCCTGAAGCTGCTGAGTGGCATTTGGATGAATATGTAAATATATGCTGCGTGCTTTCCTCTCAGTAACGAAATAAACACAACAAAACTGTTAAAGCAGCAGTTAAAAACGCATCTGATTACAGTGATGTGGATGTTTGCATGAGCTCTGCAGTAAAGTCCAGTCATGCCACGTTTATTTATATAGTACTTTATATAGTAAAGCAGCTTTACAGTATTAATCATGAAAAACCAGAGTCAGTGTCGATTTCAGTTACAATTACAACTTGATTTTCTGTTATAAAGCAGCTCTCCAGTGTGGAGCTAGCTAGTGATAAAATCTTCTTATTAGTGGGAAAAAAATATTATTTCATTAAAGTGATAGTTTGGTTTGCAAAGATCAAAGCTTGATCTAGCTCAGGACTGTTTTGATTATCATAACTCATAAGGTATTTTAAAAGAGATTATTTTGTGAATAAAATAGTTGATCCAAAAATAAAACATCTTGTCACTTACCTTTATTTTGTTTCTTATCCATATGACTTACAAAAGGAGATGTTATGCAGAATGATGTGTCAGTTACTTTTTCATATAGCTAATTAAATGGTGAATGAGAGAGTTTCTCTTTAGGTAATCTATTTTGTATGCCAAATATATATATTTGCATAAATTAATTGTATAATAATTGTAATTACATAATATGGCTTTCAAAAGCTGAAGTGATTACCCTTATATATTTGTTAGAATATGCATAACTCGGCATTTTAACTAACTGCAAAAGCTGAATAATCAGTGAAATAATCGGCGACTAGCCGATTAATCGTTCTAATCGTTAGATTAATCGATTACCAAAATAATGGTTTGTTGCAGCCCTATCTTAAAGCAGGGGCTAATAAGAATTATGAGAAGCAGTTCTCGTAATATTCTTCCTCTTCCTCTCCAGGGCGGCCATCAGTAGAGACCCTTTCTACGAGATGCTGGCAGCGAGGAAGAAGAAGGTCTCCTCTATGAAGAGACACTAGAGCTGCTCAGGACGCTGGTGTTACAGATTCAGGGCTACTGGAACTGCTCCCCCTCGTGGAGACAGCTGAGCTGTGCAGAGAGAAAAACTACCCCAACTTCTGAAAGAAACCAGACCGGATCAGCCTCTTTTTAAACAACTTCTTGCTCAGCTCAAACGCATGTGTGTGTGTGTTGGAAGGAAGTCAGTGGGCTTTTTACTTGCTGCTGCTTCCTTGAAACCCCCAAAGAGAACAGTTTTCCTCATGCTTAACCAAAATACGCTCTTTCTGTTTCTCTCTCTATACCTCTCGTCTCTTGCACACGCGCACACTCTTGCATTATCTGAAATCAGCAGGTCTGACAGAATGTGGGAAACCAAACGAAAGTTCCTACGCGCGTCGGGAAAAGGAAGATTTCCTTTGTGCCGATGATATGTACAGGCAATAAGTGTATTTTTACATTTTTTTTAAATCGTGCACAAGCGGCTTAGTCCTCAGAGGTTTATTTGTGTATTTAATTGTAAAAACATTTTCCAAGAGACTTCTATAATTTGCAAAGGAAATACAGCTTTGTAGGGAGGGTTTGAAATCACCCTAGATTGATTTGCCCCTAAAAGTAAACTGCTCCACGGGCGTTTGTTTATTTTCTCTGCAGACGCCAATGCGTCTTGAAATGCGACGTGCGTTTGTGAGAAGCTGCTGCATTGCTTTGAATATTGGCAGCTGGGCGTCGTTCTGCACACGTAAGCAGAAAGACTGGATGGTGGCCAGCTAAGGATTATGGGATATCTCCATTACCAGGATATCATGCATTGGTACTACCTCTCAGACAGACAGGACGGTAATTAGCATATTGTAATGTTTTTATGTACGTGAGGTTATATAACCCAGAGCGTTTGGACCTCCACATAAAATGCTTTTAATAAAACGAATAAATGTGCCTAATAACAATTCAAGTTCACTGTCAGTGGCAGTTCAATCAGAAGTCCTCCGGATGCTCCAGTGCCTGCTTGCGTTTCTCCAGTCACCTTCTTTTCTTGCAGTTATTCTTCAAGCAAATTATTATATCTAAGCAGTATTGGTTTAATTTATCAAAGATGTACATACTTTAGTGTATAGAGAATATTGGTTTCCGTTTTATAAATGTGTGTACTGTATGTAGCAGTATTGTACTAGTCCAGTTTTGTTATTTTTATGTTCTGGAGGTCGATACCATTGTAGTGGTTGCCAGATCATGCTGAAATAAAGATATTATAGCAGCTGTGGTTGTGTTTTGCTTTTTGACTTCATCTGATTCAATCACATAAGCGCTGAGATCAGAACAGCTTTTTTATCTCCTCAAAATGAGTGCCAGTTACTAACTAAAAAGAAAGGAAAAGCATAAACCTGAACAGATTTCTGTAAAAGAGGAATACAATCCATAAACAATCAATATCTGAGAAATACCAGTAGGTGGCAGCATAACAACTTTTTTTTTTGCTAGTGTTCCTGCTAATAATTCAGAGGTAAAGATGTAGAGTTTTCAGCGAGGATCTGTTTCATTTGTATTTATCTACAATGACATCAAATGTTTTGTAAACCTTGGATTATGGTGTATTTTATAATAAAAACAGTATTGGGGGAAATTACTTTTAAAAGTAATGGATTACAATACTTCGCTACTCCATTAAAAAGTAACAATGCATTAATTAGTTACTCTTTATTGAAAGTAATGCATTATGTTACTTTTGCGTTGCTTTTTGTTACCTGTGTTGGGCTTGTTTATTTGTTTTTAATAACAAATATCCCAAAAGTTACATTTTTGGCAACTGTAAATAATCAGTGAATAAATGGGAAAACAAAGTAAACTTCTTATTTGAAAAACTCAGATATGTCATTGTACATTTAAAAGTACTGCGTTACTTTACTAGTTAATTAAAAAAAACTAATCTGATTACGTAACTCGCGTTACTTGTTATGTGTTACCCCCAACATTGATAAACAATTTAATAAACTAATGGTCACACTTTAGTTTTGGGGACCAATTCTTACTATTAACTAACTCTTGACTACAACTTTTGCCTCAATAAACTCCTAATTACTGTTTATTAATAGTTGTTAAGGTAGTTGTTAAGTTTAGGTTTTGGGTCGGATTAAAGGATTTAAAATATGGTCATGCAGAATAACACGTTAATATGTGATTTACAAGTACTAATAAACAGCCAATATGCTAGTAATATACATGTTAATAGTTAATAGTGAGAATTGTTGCCTAAAGTGTAAAAATGTATTTTGTAATAATGCACTTTATATGGAAGTCCATTGGGGCATTGTACCAGTTTAAATATTAAAATACACATTATTTAAAAAAAAAAAAAAATGCACTCACAAGACCATGTAACTTTTGCATGAAGCACAAGGATACCAGAAGGTCATGTGTAAAGTACTGGTATGGAAAACCTGACCTGTGATGATTATGTCTGTGACACATAACAAACATTATAGTCATCTCACCCTTAAAGGAAACACTTATATCTCTACAACACATTTCTCATTTCTGCTTTAGACCATCCACACGTCTTGCTGCATAGAGTAATACTGTTTGTTGTAGATGATAAATCATTTTCATTGGTCATGCAGGTCACAGATGTGTTTACAGGGAATACAATCAAACAGGAATAACAGCAAATGGTGGTTAGTGATACATTAACCAAAAAAAGGAAAAACTACATTATAATTGGATAAAATCCAAACTTACACATTTATTGGAAAGGTAATTGTTACAGCACTCATATTAAAAAAATGATGTCTGGGAAGGGCAACTGTGACACATTTCTTTGTCCTCTATTACTTCCTTGCCACATCAGTCTCAAAACAATTGAAACACACATTACAGAAAACTGTGTCATATATGTTTAAAGACTTTTATGGACTCTTATCTATTCTTGCAATGCTGAGATTTCCTCATGACACCCTCTTATTGTAAATCTGCACATTCTTGTCAGCTCTCCCGAGGAAGAGGGGCGTTTGATGTGCTTTATAGGAATTTGACATTTTCCAGAAACAAAAAGAGTACAGAAAAAGTGTGTGTGTGTGTGTGTGTGTGTGTGTGTGTGTGCGCGCAAGAGAGAGTAGAGCATGTGAAATGAAACCAGAAGGAATGCTGTTTTGTTTTGGTAATTTTACACACAGATTTGGGGAAGTGTGAGCTCATGAAAACACAGCACAGTGTGTATTCTGTAGAGGGCCTTTAACAAAGCTGACAACTGAACAATAGCTGTGCTAGAACAGTCAATCATTTTCCTTTTGTTGCGTAACTCTATCTGCCGTTCAGTATTTAATGTCTTCTCTGAGATGTTGTGAGGAGGCATCTGTGCAACATACTGACCTCCAGATAAACACAGATACAAGAACTCAGAAATAATCACAAGATGTTTAAGTGCAACAAGATTGTGATTCTTCTGCAGTGCAGATCTTACGATTACTGTGAAGGAAATGTGTAGCAGGTGTTTCCTCCAAGAAGGCAAGGGAAGCCAAGCTGTCTTAAAAAAACAAACACTAATCATACAAAATATGAGTTGTGTAAAATAATGAAAAATTGCTGTTATTGGCTCATCACTCTGATTTATCACTGTTATTGGTTTATCACTGTAAAGCTGCGTTGAAACAATCTGTATAGTATGAAACGCTACATAAATAAAGTTGACGATATTATATGTAGCGACCATATATGCTAACAATATATACTTATATATGCATGTTTATGAAAACAACATATATGCTGAAAAAATCTGTATGCATATATGTTTTTTATAACATATGTGTCTATTGATTATATTTACATATATAATATCAAAAAAGACATGTACATAACATGATGCCTACAATTACTATATATTCTGAATATGTACATATCATAATAAATTTACACAGGAGACATTTACAACAACAACTTGCACAGGACAATTTTATTGGTGATGTAATATATGCATATTACTTTTGCGTATGGGATGATCATTTTAAAAGATTAAAAGGGGTGTTTCCTCAGAAAAGGCAAGGGAGGCTGTGCCGTCTTAAAAAATATATAAAATAAAATAACGTGTAAAATAATTCCTTAATTTTTTTTTAAATGAGTTATTTAAATTGTGCTGTTATTGGCTGATAACTCTGTTGGCGGTATAATCGCCATCTATGATGTTTGAAACCGGTTTGCAAACCGGTTTAAAAACAGACAACTAACTCACTCTGACAATCACTTACAGTCACTTTCAAATTGAAATGAATTGAAACATGGATTGATCTGTGAGTGAATTGCTGTAAAGACAAAGTTGCCATAAATATACCGTACTTAAAGTGTTTACTGAGGATTTGATGACTCGTACAATACAGAAATATAATATATGACATATAACACTCTATATCTGGAGTGTTATTGCCATATATCCTCTGGATGTACAAAGATATGTTTATTAAAATACCCAGTATAATTTGTGTGTACTGTACATATGTCAATAATATCTATAAAAATACATTTTATATGATATCAAGATATTGTAGCAACCATGTTAACAATATATATGCTTATATATACAGTGCCTTGCAGAAGTATTCAAACCCCTTCATTTTTTTCACGTTTTGTTATGTTACAGCTTTATGTTGCATTAAATTACTTTTTTTTCCACATCAATCTACACTTCATACACCATAATGGCAAAGCAAAAATAGAACTGTCACAACTTTGTAAATTTATAAAAAATAAAAAATCTGAAATAAGTATGTTGCATAAGTATTCAATCCCTTAACTCAGTACTTAGCTGAAGCACCTTTACAGCCTCAAGTCTTTTTTTGTTTGTTTGATGCGACAAGCTTTGCTCATCAGCATTTGGCAATTATCTGCCATTCTTCACCTCACCTCTTCACCTCTCAAGCTCTGTCGGGCTGGATGGGGACAGACGCACATTTTCAGGTTTCTCCAGAAATATTTGATTGGGTTCAAGCCCAGGCTGTGGCTGGGCCACTCAAGGACATTCACAAAGTTGTCTATAAGCCACTCTTGCTGTGTGTTTAGGGTCATTGTCCTATTGGAAGGTGAGCCTTCTGCCCAGTCTGAGGCTCTGAATGCTCTGGACTGGGTTTTCATTAAGGCTACCTCAATATTTTGGTGCATTGAGCTTGTCTTCTACTCTGATGAGTCCCTCAGTCCCTGCTGCTGAAAAACAGCCCCACAGCTTGAGGCTGCTACCAGCACACTTTACTTTTGGGATGGTACTCTGCAGGTGATGAGCAGAGCCATTTTCCAAACATGATGTTGTGAATTTAGGTTCACTGGCACCAGAATCTGTTTCTTAGAGTCTGAGTCCTTTGAGGGAAGTTTAATTGTAATGTAGACCTTGAGCCAAAACTCATCACCAAACACCAATGACTTGTACATATGGGTACAGTCATTTAGACACTTCCAAAACTGTTGCAACAGAGATGTTACAATTTTTAAAAACATGAATTATGTTCCCACGTTGTTGCCAATGGATTTGGAAGTGCATTTTCTGTTCTAAAGAAGGAGGTGTCCCAATATTTTTGTCTATATAGTGTATGTACAAGTCATTTGTTGGCAAGTCATTTGAGTTTTTGGCTCAAGGCCTGCATTTACAGTCATACCAGAGGTGTTAAACTGGGATTAGGACTTGGTTTTATGCAGACCATTCAAGTTCTTCCACACTGACTGAATCAATCATTTTCTTTTTGAACCTTGCCTTATACACAGAGGCATTGTCATGTTAGAATAGAAAAGGGTCCTGTCCAAACTGTTGCTATAATATTAGAAGCACACAATTTACTAGAATATCATTATATGCTTAAACATTAAGATTTGTACTCATAGAAATTACTAAAGTAGTCAAACCTGTTCATTAGAAGGGGGCGACCCAATACTTTTGGCAATATAGTGTGTGTGTGTGTATATATATATATATATATATATAGTAAGTTCATTGTAAGCTGAGCTCACGTTAGCTAATGCATTAACTAATGTTAACAAATGAAACTACTGTAACGTGTTACTGTAATAGTGATGCTTCACTCAACAGGCAGCAGCACTAATGGAGGGTGGTTTACAACAAGTACATGCGGTATATCCTTCCCACTTTAAACTGCATCATCGGCTCCCAAACTCAGTGTGAGGGATTCCTTGTACAGGAATGGGAAACCGAACAGCAGCCAGCGCACATTATTTCATGCCAGCATACTGGAAATGCCGAGCAGTCAATGCCCGTTTGGCAGCCGCTGCTGTGAGACTAGCAAGAGTTTCATGTCTCATGCTGGAGTGGGGACAGATATGTCAACTTGCGGGATTCCTCGTCCCCTCTCCTAAATAGATCCATGTGCGAACTCACAGGCCGCCAATTAACTACAGCCTGTTTCCCAGAAGAGAGGAGCTCCTCCCGCTCTCACACACTCCTGCCTGATTCAGCAACAGTGGATCACACACACACACACACACACACACACACACACACACACACACAGAGTGCTGTAGAGATATTATTGTAGGCTGAACTTACAAGAGTGGCTGTGTTTCATTCTACACTGGATGCATTGTGGGAATAACAATAAAGATGCTGCTAGAGTTTCTTGGAAACCCAGGACAAAAAAAAAGATGGTTCACAAAGCCATGACTGAGTTGACACCAAGGAGGTCTATGATACCTGGGGAGAGCTAGCCGTTAGCGTTCCTGTTCATCAAAGTATAGTACCCTAAAATGCTTGAGCTCCTGCTTCACAGAAGGAATTGAATGTTAAAGTTCACTGACATCTTCCTTCCTTATTGTGGACACCTGTACTTTATGTTTATGATGAGAAATGACTTAATGGCAAAAATTATTGCTCTGTTTTGACCTACATTAACTACTTGCTTAAATACACCCAACCTACAAACCTACATATAAACGCAAGTTAATGGAAAACTATTAAAACCAATAAAGCCGGAATATAATATATCACTATGTGACCTTGAACAACTGATCGAAATTTCTGATGACTTTTGGAAAGTCAATAAAACATATAACACTGTAAAAAATGATTGCTTAGTTATCCCAACATAAAATTCAACATTAAAATAACGTGTTGTTTCAAGTTAAAAAGAAAGTGTTCAGGTTTGACCTAAAATTTGTTGTGATAGTTCACCCAAAAATGAAAATTATCCCATGAATTACCCTCAAATCATCCTAGACGTATATGACTTTCTTCTTTCAGACAAATACAAACGGAGTTATATTCAAAAATGTCCTGGCTCTTCCAAGCTTTATAATGGCTGTTGAGATTTTGAAGTCCAATAAAGTGCATATATCCATCATAAAAAGTGCTCCACTCAGGGGTTAATAAAGGCCTTCTGAAGCAAAGCGAGGTGTTCTGAAGATGAACGAAGATCTTGTGGGTTTGGAACTACATGAGGGTGAGTAATTAATGACAGAATTTGGATTTTTGGGTGAACTAACCCTTTAACCCCCCAGAGCCGTGTGGAGCAAATTTTATGATGGATTGATGCACCTTTTTGGACTTCGATTGGACTATTGAATATCAACCTCCATTCACTGCCATTATAAAGCCAGGACATTTTTTAATATAACTCTGACTGGATTCGTCTGAAAGAAGAAAGTCATATACACCTAGGACTGCTTGAGGGTGAGTAAATCATCAGCTAATTTTCATTTTTTGGGTATAAACTATCCCTTTATAGATCCAATTTAACTAAAGTTAACTTATTTGAAGTTGCTATAACTAATTGCAGAAGCTTTTTTTTTTTTTTTTTACAGTGAATGATTCAGTTCATTTGAGATAATTATGTGTATGTTTGTGGAGATTTATCTTAGATAGAAGCTTTACCACAGCAGTCTGCAATTCCTAAAACAAAGTCAAAATCTGATATTATATTGTGCAATTTTTGGGAAAAAAAACCCCCTGAAATATTCCTTTAAGACTTTAAACTGAACAAATACTTTTTCTCTCAGCTGCATCAAAGGTCATGAACAGATTGTTTTAAGTTGGTATTGTTGGAACAGATTGTTCTGTGTTTCTCCAGAACCCTTGTGACTGAGAGACTTGGCGTGCTTCCAGAGGAGCTTCCTGTTGGCCGGAACGCTCTTTCATATGAAGGGATCAACAAGGAAGTGGCACGAGATAACAGGCCTCAGCCTGATCCAGCTCTCTGGTATTTGGGGTCAAGAGATATTCATAAGAATAAAGGAGCTGTGCTTGTACTGAAGGTGCACAGACTGAAGTGGGTAACTGTCAAATGCCTTCTTGTTGAACACTGCTCTACTGTTCTCACTGGGCTTAAAAAAAAAAAAGAGGCATGGAGGAAATGCAGACAACCATAGAATGAGAAGATCTGAGGGAGCCCACGCAGGGAACAGCAGCAGAGAGTGCAAATAAAGTCTCAAAATCAGTTGTTTGGCATTAGCATTTTGCTAAGCTAACTATATAGCAAATTGAGGCTGCATAATTGTTTATGGTCAGAAAATGTAAATTATTACTGCACAGTTGTCTATGTAAAGTTGGATAAAACACATGTGCACACACATTTACTTAGAAGATTATGAAATATCTCTGTTTACCCAGCCAGTAAAGCCATGTGGGGCCCATATGGGTAGCACCTGGGCTATCTAACTGGGGCCCAGCCAGTTTTGTCCTTAGTTTCCATGAGGGCCCCACATGGGTCAGCCCAGATGAGTTAATGAAATCAACACTGCTCAGTGTTCATACTACAGAGTGCTAAAATAAGTCAGAAACAAGACAGCACAGAAACAGCACTGCAGTTCATTAATTAAATGATTAACTATGCCTTTTTACCATTTTAATTTTTATAATGTTTTTATTTTATAATGTCCATTTTTATAATGGATGTCCCCAAAAGGAGTTCTTGGGAGGTTTTGTCAGGTTTGGCTCACTTCTGGGCACAAATATGTCCCCAAAATATGGTTGAATACAGTAGTTAAACACACACATGCACACACACACACACACACACACACACACATATATATATATATATAGTGCTGTTTGAAAGTTTGTGAACCCCTTGCAGAATCTGTGAAAATGTGAGTAATAAGAGACACAAAATAAGAGAGATCATACAAAAATGCATGTTATTTTTTATTTAGTACAGTCCTGAGCAAGATATTTTACATAAAAGATGTTTACATATAGTCCACAAGACAAAAAAAATAGCTGAAATGATTAAAATAACCCCCTTCAAGAGTTTGGGAGCCCTTCGTTCTTAATACTGTGTGTGGTTACCTGGATGATCTTCCCAGAAGGAAACAGGATGCATTAAGAGCTGGGGGGTGAAAACTTTTGAACAGGATGAAGATGTTCAAATATTTCTTATTTTGTTGAAATATCATTTTTTCCCATTTAGTACTGCCCTTCAGAAGCAACAGAAGATACTTGCATGTTTCCCGGAAGACAAATTAAGTACAATTTACCTTGATCTTCAAATTCAAAAAGTTTTCACTCCCCGGCTACTATTTCCTTCAGGAGCATCAGTGAATGTTTGAACCTTTTTTAATAGTTGTGTTTGAGTCCCTCAATTGTCCTCAGTGTGAAAAGATGGATCTCAAAATCATACAGTCACTGCTGGAAAGGGTTCAAATATGCAAAAGATGCTGGAAAACTGAAGAATCTGCAGGACATGGAGGATTTTTCTGAAGAACAGTGCTCAGTTTAACTGTTCAGACCAAACAAGTGACTCATGAACAACCATCACAAAACAAAAAAACAGTCGTAGGTCATCCAGGTAACCACATACAGTAGAACCAAGGGTTCACAAACTTTTGAAGGGGGTTATTTTAATCATTTCAGCTATTTTTTGTCTTGTGGACTGTATGTAAACATCTTTTATGTAAAATATCTTACTCAGGACAGTACTAAATAAAAAATAACATGCATTTTGTATGATCTCTCTTATTTTGTTAAAATTACTCACATTTTCACAGATTCTGCAAGGGGTTCACAAACTTTCAAGCAGCACTATATATATATACTTATAGTGTTGGGAAGGTTATACACTTATATTACTTTTCTAAATTTCTAGCAAATGTTTTCAACTGTTAATGATTTTGAAAAATTTAAAGCAGACAGGGTTAACCTTACAGCAGTACTACAGTAGTACACTGATTACTGTCAGACTTTCAAAATCCTTCTTCATTTGAATTACGATTATAATAATTTAATTTTAAAGCACATCCACCACAAAATCAGACTTTGGCACCTCTTTTTACTCTGAGATCATTCTGAGGTTAAATACTGATTTAAAATCATAAGATATAGTTTAATAGTTATACTACTGTTTTTGAAATCAAATCTTTGCATAGCTGTGACACTGGCATCTAACAATGTCTAGGAAAAAACAGCTAATCTTAAAAAATAAAGCATATACATAAAACCAAATAGGAAATATTCTGTGTCCTAAACTCCTGAAACATTGGTGTCTCATATTTTAGAGCAGTCCCTGCAATTTGGGAAAGAAATCAATCATATCTGAATGTGTGTGAAGATATTCAGATGTAACCCCCTTTGTAATCTTGACCATTTCCATATAAGTAACTTTTCTCAGTAATTGTACCAATTACAATCTATTTTTTTTCTAAGTAAATTACGTAATTCCATTACATGTTACTCCCCAACATAGTATATATATTTTCTGCGCAAATTTTCTGCAAAAAAAAAAGGAAATTATACTACACTTTAAAATAATTTGCTAAACAAATTTCTTAAACAAATTTAAAACGGTCTTTTCCAAAGGAAATCCTCTTCCTCTTTCTCCAAAAGGAAACAAGGAAAATTATAAGCGTTCTCTACATGCCATACTTCCTTACAGTAAAGACAAGTATTATCATGTCCAAATAATACTGTACGTTGGTTAACAAATAGTGTGGATTCATCACACAATTACAGGAGCGCTTGTGTAGGTGTGTTTTCTTTTCCACCCCAGGTGTCTGCCGTTGTGCACAATGTTTTTACATCCACAATACAGTATGTCTGAAAGCATTCATCATCAGAAATCACATGGCTTAAACGAATCAGGCTCTTTTCTTTTAAAAAGGAGCTCACATCCTAACCACCATAGCATAGAAAAGGTTTTCCCCCCCGATATGAATCATGATGAAACACAGATGGTATACAGGAAACCAAACTGCGATCTTATCAACACAGAAGTGAAAAAGCTTATCAACTTCCCTTGTATAACATAACATTCTACTAATTTTGATGGTAAGGCTGAATAACTTATGAAACTGAACAATGTTACCAATGTGCATTATACTTAAGGAAGCACTCATTGCTGGGAATTCTCATTTGCCTGCAGGGAGCAGGCCACACTTCTAAAACAAGGAAATAAGTGACTTTATCTGATCCATATTACAGTATGCCATAAAGATACATACTGTTAAGCTAAAATATAATTACACGATGAGGATTCATATTTAGAGATAGAAATCCTAACAGGAATTCATGTTGGCAGATATTTAGGTTTTTTATGTTTTTTCCTGCACACAAGTATGAACATAACTGACTACATTCATTTTCCACAATAAAAGGTTTTATTTAACTAAACGCTTCTGCTTAAATGAATGATCATGGTTTGATTTGATTTGATTCCAGCAACGACAGTGACCACTGTGAGGGATTTTACAATAAAGTCACTTTGGATGTTATGGTATACGTCACTGCATATGCTTATCATATGTTTTAATATTTTGGAAAATAATACATAATATGTTGAGATGAAAATGGCATTAGTCTTTTATCATTTGTGACCCTGGACCACAAAACCAGTCAAAAGTGTAAATTTTTCGAAATTGAGATTTATACATCATCTGAAAGCTGAATAAATAATCTTCCCATTGATGTATGGTTTGTTAGGATCGGACAATATTTGGATGAGATACAACTATTTGAAAATCTGGAATCTGAGGGTGCAAAAAAAATCACAATATTGAGTAAATCACCTTTAAAGTTGTCCAAATGAAGCTCTTAGCAATGCATATTACTAATCAAAAATTAAGTTTTGATATATTTACGGTAAGAAATTTACAAAATATCTTCATGGAACATGATCTTTACTTAATATCCTAATGATTTTTGGCATAAAGAAAAATGGATAATTTTGACCCACATTATGTATTTTTGGCTATTGCTACAAATATACCCCAGCGACTTAAGACTGATTTTGTGCTCCAGGGTCACATTTGGAAAAAAATATTGTGGTAATCAAATGTACAAAACAATTGTTATATCATCTCCATCAAACACCCTAAGGTAGTCACTTTTAACTTCAAAACATATTAAATCAAATCAGCAAATACAAAAAAAAAAAGGCATATTTAAATGACAATAAATATTTTTTTTTCAACATATGCACTTTGTATATCCTAGAATATGTAAACAGTTTCCGAAAATGTGATTACGGAGTACGCAAAGTTGGGAAGAGGAGTGAACAAGCGCACTATTCCAGAAGGAAGTAAACCAATGAGACTTGACTGCAGCAAGATTGTTTTACAGTAAGGATACTGTTGAAGCTTCAGCTGAATAATTGTCTAGGAGTGCAGCATACAGTCAAACCCAAATTTATTCAGACACCTTCAACATTTCTCACGTTCACAGTTTATTTGCTAACCTATAGTTTAGAAAATGGTCATAAAATATGACAAGAACTCAAGAGTTAATCTGTGTCAGAACAAATTCATCTTGATAATGTCAGATAACTTTGGTATGTAACAAAACATGGTCAGGTCAAAGTGTCAAATCTAATTTTTGGTCCCAAATTTACTGGTAGTCCACTGTATGAAGAAATTTTGGCTATTATATGTCACAGTTTACTTTATTTTACTGTCCTCACTTACATAAATTAACTTAAAAAAAAAAAATCTGGTGTCTGAATAATTTTTGGTTTGACTGTATGCTTCTACATTTCTGATAAAACTGTGTTCTTGTTTTTGTAGAAACAGTCTATGGATAGTTTACAAATTGCACAGCAATAGCACCACCCTTTACTTGTGAAAACGCAGAGGGGGAAATCTGGAAGCAGAACAGAAAAGTCCAGTGTGACGAGTCAGAAAGAGGACATTTCTTCCTTAATGCCAAATTCCTGGTAACGATGAAACCATTTCACACAAATTTGAAAAATATCCAGCAACAAATGTTTCATTCCAGCCTTTTATTCAGCTCTTATCTTTCCTGACCTATTTATCTCCTTCACTCTGCAGCTGTCTGAGTGTTTCACAAGATGAACTTGATAAAGCGCATCTCAGATAGAGTCTTGTTTAAATATAATAAAAACTCTTCCTGGATCTTATATCAATTATCAACATTACATGTTTACTCTGAGCAAATGCTATCTGGTAAGTGTACTGACTTATTATTAACATATTATTCCCAAGTTAGTCACTTGTTCTGCAATGAGCTGCCACTGTGTCAACAGAGGACGCAGCCAAGTAAAACAGATAGTTTGTTGAAGGCATTTGAATGTATATGAGGGTTAGCAGGAAAACTGAAACAAGGAAAACTTCTCATGAAGATGATACCACTGATACCGGTAATGTTGTATTCATCAATGCTTTTAAATAAGAACTGTGACGTCATTTTTCACTCCTTTTTATGCAAAACTCTCTGCTTGAGAAAGGTGCGGAAAGTCCAGGCCAGTTTTCCCTGAGTGTTAATGGAAAACTGACCAGCAGTATATTTTGTCCAGTTTCTAATAAGCCCCACGATGTGTCTTTCTGTTCCCTTTTCTCAGCCACTCAAACTACCCTTATTTTCATAGTAATTTTAGCTTACATTTCTGCCTAAAAACATCATGACAAATAGAGTCAGCATTTTCAGTAAACGAGCTTCGCTGCTCACACTCCATGCCATATTGTTTTCCCTTACTATTGACTTTTGAAAAAAGATTAGTCAAGATGACTTCATTTATTATTTGATAATGAATACTTGTTATAAGATACGAAAATCTTGTAATTATAGGCCTTTGGCATTTTTTGGGAAGTGTTCAAATAAATTGTCATGAAAAGTACACTGGATTTCTTCGGAAACAGGGCAATTGAATTTCCTTTTTTGTGCATTAAAGTACATCTATTGCATTTTATTGTAATTTTTTTTAGATACATATTACATGTAAACACATATTGTATATTGATACTGTTGTATAGGTCATAAATAATGAGCACATCTGTCACACAAGTCTTCTGATTCTTGCTTATTATTGTTTTTATTTTTTAATTCTACTTATTTTTAATTCTATTCTACTTACTACCCAGAGTTTCTGGAAGCCACAGCAAACTCCTTGTGTGTTTTTGCACAAATAAAGCTCATTCTAAAACTGATCATTATGTCTGTGTTGTTTAAATACATCTTTTACACAGTTTTCATTTTAATGCATTCAAGTTTAAGAGCTAAAATAAACAGTGTACTTTGTACTACTTTACTATTGCCCATTTTACTGTTAGTTACACAGTATCTGCTAATAAAAGTTAAGTCGATTGCATTAGCGCCTACTTGTGGATAGACGTGTATTATCACTACTAACAGGAAAGAGCAATCGTGTCAGAGATGACGACTCGAATTTCATTGAGTATAGTCATGTTTCTGGTCACAAATATGTCAAATACCATAAGTTTGGCATAAACTATATCAGCTGAACAGAAAGAAGAAGCGCTTGAAATTCGTAATATACAAGGGTTGCTAGGCGATGATATCTGTTCATCAACAATAGGGAGGTGTTGTGTTAGGGAATACGTTTACAGTAAGGCTGCAGATCTGGAAGAGCACAGAGGGGGAGGGGAAGAGCATTTGTAGTACCAGGAATAGTATTACTGACAACCTACCCTTACTGGAACCCTAGTGAGGGCGGAGCTAAACTAGAACATGCCTAGGAGGCCACTACAAATAACAGAGCACTTCAGCAGGGCAGAGTGAAGAAACACTAACTTCTCTGAACAAGACTCAGCCAGAGTCTCAGAGACTTACTACTTTGGATATTACAAAAAGTTCTCATCTCCCAAAAGAGGCTCAAAGGTAAGAGAGGCTTTCAGAATCTTCTTTGTAGCTTTTGATAATGTTTATAAAGAGCTTTATATAGCTTATCTTTAGGATAATTATTGATTAAGCCTTTATGTACCAAACCAAAATTTATTCAGACACCTTCAACATTTCTCACATTATCACAGTTTATTTGCTATAGCTTAGAAAATGGTAATAAAATATGACAAGAACTGAAGAGTTAAACTGTGTCAGAACAAATTCATCTGGATAATGTCAGATAATAGAAAGGTATGTAACAAAACATGGTGTCAGATAACATTTTTGGTCCCAAATGTACTGGTAGTCCACTATATGAAGAATTTTTGGGGTATAATATGTCACAGTTTACTTTATTTTGCTATCCTCGCTTACATAAATGAACTATAGTGTCCTGCACCCACTAGTAAAAAAACAAACTATATCTGGTGTCTGAATAATTTTTGGTTTGACTGTATATGTATCTTATGTTTGAAGGACTAATAAAAAGTTATGTTAAAGTTTTAAGTTAAAATACTAGAATAAGCTGGGTGTCTTTACTACACGTACAGCATCACATGTCCTAGTTTGAAAACTGGCTTTAAACCGAATTCTCTGGTACTAATCTAAACTCGTTCTCCCTCCAGGCTCCTGTTGCCAGCTTTAAGAGGCTCGCTCTTTCACCGGAGCTGCACACTGCGTGGTATTCCCGGCAGCTGGAGGTTTGTGCGTAGCGCCATGGTCACCCACAGCAAGTTTGACAACGCAATGAGCAGCAGCCTGTTTGACGCAAACATGCGGCTGCCGTCTCACCGTTACAAGACCTTCAGCTCGAAGCTGCAGTTCCAGATGGTGCAGCAGGCCATCAGGATGCTCCAGGAGAGCGGCTTCTACTGGGGCTCCATCAGCGGCAAAGAAGCCAATCACTTGTTGAACTCAGAGCCCAGCGGGACTTTTCTGGTGCGAGACAGCTCGGACAATCGGCACTTTTTCACGCTCAGCGTCAAGACCGAGTCGGGCACCAAGAACCTGCGGGTGCAATGCGACAACAAGTCCTTTTTCCTTCAGACGGACTCCAAGAGCATGCAGTCTGTTCCTCGCTTCGACTGCGTGCTGAAGCTCGTCCATCACTACATGCCCTCGTCTAGAAGCTCTCTGTCCATTGGAAACTCCAGAAACTCATATTACATCTACACAGGGGGCGAGAAGATCCCTCTGGAGCTGTTGAGACCCCTTCCTTGCACGATGTCCTCCCTGCAGCATCTCTGCAGGAAGACTGTCAACGGACATACAGACGTCTCCAGTAAAAGAGACCAGCTGCCTCAGCAGCTCAAAGACTTCTTGCAAGAGTATGATGCTCCCATTTAAAGGCTTTTTGGAAGCCTGTTGGACCGAGAAGTATTGGGCTGTTCATGGAGTTTGCCAGTCAGCCGTGTGTGGTCATGAGTACTATCACTGACAGTGTTGGGGGTAACGCATTACAAGTTACGTAATCAGATTACTTTTTTCAAGTAACTAGTAAAGTAACGCATTACTTTTGAGTTACTTTTTCAAATAAGTAACGCAAGTTTTCCTGTTCCTGTTGACACCTTTCCTGTCACCGTGTTGGGAGGAATTGGGAGTAAGTGCAGAGACATTTTCTTCAGTGAAAGGGTCTTTACAGTTGCCAAAAATATAACTTTTGGGTGTCCTGTTATTAAAAATAAATAAGCAAGCCCAGCACAGGTGACAAAATGTAATGCAAAAGTAACGTAATGCATTACTTTCCATAAAAAGTAACTAAGTATCGCAATTAGTTATTTTTTTATGGAGTACCGCAATATTGTAATGCAAAAGTAACTATCCCCAACACTGATCACTGATGCATTCTTACGTGACTGATCTTGAAGCACCGTCGTTCTTGCCATAACAGTCTCAACGAATGGACGTTTGTACTGTTTTCTGTACCAGTGCCAGTATCGTAACCCACTCTGTGGGCACCAATCACTGCCTCTGCACTGCCTCGAATCTGTGAGCTCCGCCAAGCAGCGAGACATTTAGCAGAAATCAGCTGCCGCCTTCTTCCAAGTAAATAGTTGCGCCTTCCAAGGGAAAAAGGAAGAAGTGTGTAACAGCGTAGCACTGAGGCATGACTTCTGGAGTCAAAGCGGACTGAACACAGATTAAGATGGACACTTCTGCTTGTACTTGAAAAAGCGACACTTTGGAAAAAAACGTCTGTGTTTTTAGTGGTTCGTGACTCAGGAGCAGTTCAAAGCAGACTGCTTGTTATTGAATGTATTAATATACATGAGTGTTTTGTGTCTGCAGATCACGCATGTTTTACCTTGTCACACATGATGCTGTTTACATACACGAAGATCGGTTATCTTTTGTAAGGACATCACAACTATGTTTTGATGTTACATATTTATATTTATAAAAACAAGAAAACATTTCAGTAATTTATTAAAGAGCACTATTTTTGTAAAAATGAACTCCATGTCTTTGGGCTTTTCCTTTCTCTCAGTGTTTTACTTCAAATTCGCACCGAAAATGTTTGAAATAGTTCAAAATGTATATGAATCAGAGTTGCCGGCACCTATGATTCAGATTCCCGGAGCGCCTCGCCTGGAAGGGTTAAAGTTGATTCAAAGATATTCACTTTAGTGAGCGGGAATGTTCCTCCCCTCGCGCTCTCTGACAAGGCTCTTCCAGTAAGACTTTGACTGATATGAGGAAGCTCAGGATTACAGTTAATGTTTTAAGCAGGATTTAAGAGAACGAATGTAGACAACGAAAGCGACTCAATATCTCGCAAGCGGGAATAAATGAGCGGATTACATCTTTGAATGATAATAAAATTACATTTTCTATTAGTTTACACAAAATATGTGATCGGATTCTGTTTACAAAACATACTTAATATAATACCACTAGCCAAGGTTTCAAACACACCTACTAAAACATTTTTCAAAACTATGATAGCTCAAACGGAAGTCATTTTTTCTCAATCAACTTCATTTAATACTTTTTTAAATGTAGCTGCACACCTGTTGACTGCTTTTCCTTCACATTTCACTAAAACTAAAAAAATAAATCACCAAATACTAATTAATTCAAATAAAAATATTTTATTGAAGAAGAAATTCATATACAAAGACAATTTATATTACATTAAAATTCAATCAAACAGAAGCCACTGAAACTCTAATGTCCTTTGACTGGTAGTGTAAGAGTAGCAACAGCTGATCTCTCTCTCTCTCTCTCTCTCTCTCTCTCTCTCTCTCTCTTTTAAACAAGTGTAGCTTTACTTGGTAGAGACTGTGATAAAGGGGAAGAGGTGTGACTGCTGCAACTCTTTTGAACTCAGTCTTCTGGGAAACCAATCAGGTTTCTAAAGTCACACTGTGTTGTGGTGTACCTAACAAGACTGGAATGTACTGTAGTTACACAGCTGGGGAGTGTGTGTGTGTGTGTGTGTGTGTGTGTGTGTGTGTGAGAATGTGTGATAGAGAGCGACTGTATTTATAAGAGCAAGAGCAAGAGCATGTCACAGTTGGTATATGGCCAGAATCAATATGTTGCCACAAAGAGGAAAACAATTCATTCATATTTGCGTTCAGGCCTTGATGAAGTTACTTTTTAGCCTGCTAGTGCTACTCACATGGCAGTCAAAAATGACCGAATTATAATTTTTTAATTTGTTTACTTCAATGAAATTAACGTACTAGTTTGATATTTTTTATTTTTAGGCTATTTTATGGTACTAAATTATATTTATGCAGTAGTTATAAACTATTTATTACCTGTTAACCATTTTTGAAACATAGACCTGGAAATAAAATTTCCGACTTAAACTGTTGTAAATCTTGAATGTTTTGAAGCACGACTGAGTTTGGTCTTTTTTTATCAACTTATCAGGCGCCATTCTGGATTTTGGCATTCGATGTACGGTGGCTCTGAATTGTCAAAACACCTCTCAAAATGCTTGCTTCGGATGCAAAAAAATGCAGAAAATCAAACCCGATCCGATTTTTTTAATGACAGACAAAAGTTTCGCAGGCAGTGTGTAAATGTGATTGACACAACGTGAGGTCGTATTTATTTTTTAACGTGCGAAAATTTCGGACTCGTGTGCAATGACCTTTACTGTGAGAAAATCAAAGTCATGAATCTAAACAAGCTGTGCTCCAAATTTGAGGTTGATATCAACAAATGAGGACCATTTAATCTGTTCAAATAATGTCCTTGAATTTTATTTATTTTTTGTGCATGTTTACATAGCAAGTGCCAAAGCCAAAGGAATGATTTTGTACCATTCCAATGAAGTAAAATAAATTAAACAAATTAAATTAAAAAGGTTAAGCTGCTATTTATTAATTATAACTACAGTGGCCCATGCATGTTCAAGCTCAAACCTGAGTTTTGCTTACATGCAGCATCAAATTTATAGTGTTGTTTAAAATGCTATACATTTCATGTGCTTTCAACCCTTCAAGAAATATTACTGAGCTTGGCAATAAATCACAAATGCAAATGCTTTGAGGTCAGCCCCATGAATTTAGCAAACAAAATGTCAAATTTGAAATGTTGAGTTTTGGTCACACGGGAAAAACGGTTTCACCACAGAGAAATTAGGTGCTTCTGACAAACAGGCACATTGTGTACCTAAAACCCTTTGCCTTTTTTCTCCTTCCTGCTATACTGACGTTTACAGTAAAACGAGAAAAAAACATGCCTCTCTCACAACACATGTGAGCTATGAGACTCTTAACCAGGAAACAGTTTCGTACCAGCCACACAAAGGCGTGCAACCAGCTGCTGCTGCACGCATGTGCAGAACCAACTCAACTTTCTGCATTTACCAGAATTCAGTGACAGTCTATTGTTTAGGTGCAAATTCTTTCAGGTCTGGCAGTATTTGTTTGCTGCACCCTCATTGATAATATGTTGCATGAAAAAAATACAAAAATAAAAAATACCCAGATGGACAAGAATGAACATGAAACTATGAGACTCATATGCACTAAAAAAAATATGCATTTGTATTCAAGTCATAGTCATCATAAATCTGCCTCCCAGAGACCTTTGATATTAGCTTTGAAACTTTTATTTATTTTTGCGTAATTTGAAGAAAATCTAAACAGTGCTTGGACAACTCACGGTGTCAACATATCACAGTGTTGTGGATGATTGCCAGTGCATAGCTATTTTATTTTATTTTTGTATTTATTGGAGTGCAGAAGTTTAACACTGAGTGTTAGGGGTGGGTCCAAATCTTTAACCCTATGTGTGATCTGTAGCAAGCACTATTTTTTATTTTAGATTGCTGTAATGAAACACAAAAGCTCCTTTCATCAGTTCTAACAAGGTAAGCATCACATTTCAGTTCTAAGCCAGCTGCCAGCTTTTCCAGTGTACTCCGTAATCAAATATGAAATTCTCTAGTAGCCGATCGAGTGATCACGTGATTCCACAGAACTTCATTCGTAATTGTGCAACCCAGTGAGCTGTAATAGCAGCGAGCCATCACAAATACCTCACATCTTCTCTTGCTCATTCTTTTTTCGCTTTCACATGCCATGTGCCACACTGCTTTTGTCTTTCCTGAGCTTAACATGTGCCACCTTGGCAAGGTTCTTTTCTTGAGAAATAGGGAAGTTGTAGATCTACAGCAAAGCAAAGAAAAAAACGAACAAAGTAGAGCCCATCTAGCGAGAGAAGCAAGTATATGGGATGCATAAAATGATTTCAGCACAGCTATTTGGAAGGATGACGTTGTAATGATTCATTGACACTACTGAGGTCAAATATTAAGGAATTTACCAAAAACTACCCTGAAAAAAGAAATACTGAAAATGAATTACATATTCATATGAATTACTTATCAACATCCAACCCAACTTTACAACAGATGTCATAACTTCCCAGAACACTTATCTCAGATGTCTATGAAAATAAAGTGACGCCATTATGTGCTCTAAAGATAACCGATGCTTACGACATGAAAATATGTAGTAAAATGAAAGACGTCGGTCTTGTTCAAAGGGACTGCCCCTTACAAGCACCTCATTGTCATTCTTCTCATTTGCAGCTGGCTGCACTTTTCCAGTATGACGAAAGGGAAATGACGTAATCTCTATGCAGGGAAGATGCTTTCGTGAGAGGCTTTTCATCAACATTTCGAAAGTGCTCTCTGTGTTTAAACGTAGTGACTGGTTTCTCCCCAAACGTGTATAATTTAAAGCACACTGTTACAAACAGACTCAGAATCCAACACAAATGCTTGTTTGGCGTGTATCTGTGATACAGCGCAGTCAATGGATCTGTAGAGTGAGTCAAGCAGGGTAAGTCTCAATCCCACTCATACAAGAGCAATAGACGCAGATGTAAACACACCTACATATACATCATGCTCATTGTGCTTATGTATTTTAAGCGAGTGAGGACGTCACCGAATTACGTAACAGTCTGAGCTCTCAATGACACAATTCAATTGTGAGACTTTCTTTTTTGAAGCATATATACAAGGTAACATATGATTTAATGTTTTAATTAGTATAGTTACATAATAAAAAAACTATAGTCCCAATTTGCATACTTAAGCACTGTTTCATTTTGTAGTATAAATAGTGTAAGCAGTGTTTTCACATCTAAATAATATCCAAATGATGCAATTAACTGAAAAAAAGTGTAATATTTGCAGTGCTGGTGTCACGAATCTGGTTCATGGTCTTCCGTACACTCGCCATCAGAGGTCGCCTTTCCATCATATTGACTCTTGCACCACACAACTGTTGCACGTCACCCACGGACTACAATTCCCATCATCCATTGCACTGACGACACACACACAGCTGATTGCACTAATCACACGCTCACACCTGATAACTATCACACAATCACCCACTCTTTATAAGCCTTGGACTTTCTCTCCCTCACTGCCGAGTATTGTTCTAGCGTTTAGCACTCTCCTAGTGTTAGCTGCCTTACCGAGCCATTCTGTGTTTCTGTTTAGTCTCATGTATTGTTCTGCGTTTATCACTCACCTAGTGATAGCTGCGTTACTGAGTCTAGTTTCGAGTTATAGTTAGTCTTGTCATTCCATGTTGCCTAGTTGTCTGGTTCCTGATCTTCTGCCTTGTATCTTGGATTAACCCTTTGCCTTCTTTTGGACTCTGTTTGCCCCTGCCTGGACCTTTGCTCGTGTACCTGGATTACCCCTCTTGTCAAGCCTTCTGGATATTGTTCGCCGATCGAAGACCACACCCGTTTACTTGAGTACTCCTCTGTCTTGCCCTCAATATACCTGTTTGCCATTTGTTCGACGCTGCCTGTGTTTTTGACCATGTCTATCAATAAAAGCTTGCATATGGATCCGCACACCTCATGTCTCGTTGGCTCCGTTACAGCTGGGTAGATTACTTACCAATTGTAATCCATTACTGATTACAGATTACATGATGAAATATAACTACTTTGATTTCTTTGATTGCACAGATACTATTTGAACTGAACTGAGCTGGATGATGACATCACTGAATCAATGATGAATTGACTTTAACTGAAAACTGAGCATTTACTATTGTCCTCTTGCATTATCGACACACTATTTTCCTGTTTAATACTGTACAGCTGCTTTGACACAATCTGTGTTGTAAAAAGCGCTATATAAATAAAGGTGACTCCTCCCATAAATTTTGCATCTGAAAGAGAAACTCCTACAAATGCATATTCAATAAGGTCAGGCGCAAAAATAACTGTGTCCACGCCTTTTCAGCGCTAATTCTTCACTGTGCGTCTTTAGTAAATCCTGACAGTACTATTTTAGCGTCAAGTCATTTTGCGCTGGCGCAAGCTGTTAGTCAGTCTGGAGAATCTATAAATTATGAGTAATTGACTGCCATTGTGTGAATACTATGTAATCATGTAATCCATAAAACGTAACTGTAATCTGAATTATGAGCATTTTAAGATGTAATATACTGTACTTACAAATGCTTAATTTTTGGAATCTGATTATGTAATCTAGATTACATGTAATCAGTTACTACTCAATACACTTAAGATATGTTTTGCGGTGTTGCCTCTCCCATGTCCTTACATGAAACAAATGGTTTTCTATTCATATATATGGTTGCAGACGCACAATTTCATTTTTTTTTCATTTTCATTTATTTAATCAGGGACAATGCACATTAATAACACATACAATATGTAAAATGCACCAAATTTAGCCAACACTGGCTAATTTTCATCCGTAGACTCTTTTGTACAATTTAACTTGCCCTCAAGTGTTTACGGACCTGCTTTGACCTTTCCAATATGGCTGACAGCTTAGAAGCACTTAAAAACAGCCGCTAATGAGGCATCTATGTATATACATCTATGGGGAATGGTAGCTACAGGCTTCTCTGGGTGGTCTCTAGGGCATTGCTTACTGTCACAAGTCAAAATAGTCCATCCCCAAGTCTTACTGGTAGATACGGCTCGAGTCCCTTCTTCAGTGAAAGTTTGTGGATTTTTTCCAGCCAGTTTATTGTCTTCTGGCCAAACATCTCAAGAATGATAATGGTTTGGGACGAGTTTACATGCCTTTTTTCCCCTTTTTTGTTTAGCTGAACTTAAGATTACTGCATTCCCTACTAAGTAAACTAATCTTTCTCAGAGAGGGCTTCTGTGAAATGGGGCAAATCCTCTCATACAGGAAGTTACTAATCTTGATTACTAACCATCTTAAATGACCTCACAGCTCTGTGCATATCTGTCAGCATTGCTCAATATGAAGACCCAAATAAGCATTGCAACATCTAGCAGCGCAACAAAGTTCATGGAAACACTGAAAGCTGATGACATCATCCGCAAACTGATATGGGTTTTATTACGCAAAATAAGAAATGATTTGCATAACCTATAAAACAGTGGAAAGACTATTAATACCTCAGAACAGGTAGATAAGCATGTTGCCTTTGATTATGTGACATGTTTTATCAGTGAAAAGTTTCAGTGGAAGTTTGAATGCAGATTTTGTGTGCTTGACACGGTAAATTGTATTGAAAACATCTAAATGGTGTTTCCCCCCAAAAGGCCCTCTAAAGTGTCTTCCCTGATTCATACAAAATTCGCTGGGAATGAGTGTAAAAATACCAGATGGACCAGTCAGAAGGCCTGGGGTGCTTTAGTTCTTTAGAGTTCTGCTGTTTAGGTTTGAAGCCGAGATAAAGAGCTCGCAGGAATCCCCGACGCTCCAGTGAAACCGCCACAACAGATTCCTTCCTCATCCGACAGAGTACTTCTATTTATGAACTAATAATAGCTTCGGGCAGACGTCCACATCAGCTGGTTTGGATGGAAGGTGTTTCACAGAAGTAATATAATAGTTATGTTCTCAAAACCATAAATTCTATTTAGCTTTCTGGTGGAAAGATGCAGTTTAAGTGAATTACGTGTGCAGACAGGACAGAATTAGCAGTGAGTACATTCAGTACTTTATTAGAACAAAGTCATGGGTTTCTATTACATAATAAGCAGACCACACCTCACAACTGTTCAACTGTTTGTTATTTACAAGGCTTTTGGTTACTAATCGTGAAAACCCATTTATTAATTGATTAAACACATATAATATTTCACCTAATTTGAAGGCATTTAAGACAACAAAATGTTGAATTTAGTAGTTTAACACGCAACAATATAAAAAAAGATGCGACTTTCTTAAGATATGACTTAAGATATTAACTCATGGAATGAATGAATGTTAGTTTTTGCTTAAAATAAGAATTCTTCCATAAATAATATTGTTTTCTCATTGAATTAAACTTTTTCTTACCCCATTGGCAGATTTTTAAAAAAAAACATAAACTAACAGCATTTTGCTGGTTATTAATAGTTAGTAAGGTAGTTGTTAAGTTTAGGTATTGGGTAGGATTAGGGATGTAGAATATGGTCATGCAGAATATGTGCTTTATAATAAACAGCCAATATGTTAATAATAGGCATGCTAATAAGCAAGTAATTAAGAATTGATCTCTATACTAAAGTGTTACCGATATTTTATTTGTTATTTTATTTTATTTTAAATCAGTGCTGTTTGCAATGTCTTTTAATCAGCTGGTGATTGTTAATGGATATATGAAGCCAGTTCTCCTGACGTTCACAAAAACTAAATGTCACAATACTTTTCTGTCCTCATTTTTAACTGTATCTATTGTTTAATCATTTCTAACCAGAACACCTCTTATGTTTTCTGTGAAAAGTGTGTACTATCTTTCTTTAAAATCCCACTTCATTATCTTGACATCTACTTCAATGACATTTTAAAGTTTTTTTTTGACATATTCAAAGGCTCTTTGAATCTCCCATATGTCTGTTAGCATATCATACATCTTCATAATCAGGCATTATTAGTTTTAAAAGAAAGGGAATCAGATTAAAAGGTTTCAGTTAAACCATTATAGATAAATAAATGATTTTGTTCTGGAGTTTCCGTTTATTTCGGTTCCACAGAAAAGGCTGAATGCTCATATGTGCGCATGTGACACCACAATGAACGCCATTCATGAAACCAGAAGAAACAAAGAAAAGGTCAAAATATTTCATGCCCTTTGTTTCATTTTCAAAACAGGCAGGCAGGGCAGTTTCTGCTTACCGTAAAAGTACTTAAAGCAAAGCAAAGAGTAGAAAGTGAAAAAGAAGAGAAGAAAAAAAGTCGATTCATAGTGATTCTCAAAGATCAAAGATTTATTGAATACCCTATCTTATGTATGATAATTCATCTGTCATGCTTCCCATGTAAAGGGTGTATAGTGTGAGAACTATTACATAATGTCATTTATAGTAACTCTATCAACATAGCTCATTAAAAACACAGAATAATTAAAGAGCCTTTCAGCCTTTCCTGAAATATGCATTAATATTTAATTTTGCACCATGAGAGGTTGTGCTTCAAATCCGACTGTATTAACGTCAAACAAAACAGGTGAAAATGTAAAACTCATATAAAAGAGGATAGCACTATGCTGTCATGTGCGTTTAGCACACAATATCTTCTTTGAGTAATTCCTCTCAATTACGTTACTTCTCAATTGTCAATGGTTTCACTGTTTTGTAGTTCCTTATGTATTTCTATGTTATTTTGTAAAGCTTCTTCAAAGGTCTTTCTAAGACAGTGAACTTCCAAGACACTGCTACGTGGAACAGGTTACAATGAATCAATTGGATCTTCATCATTTGCCATTTTCCTTTTCTTTTTTTTTTTTTTTTTTATCTATGTGGAACTGATAACCAAACAAACGATACATTCATAATTAAATTATGAATTATTAAACGGTGCCTATTTTTTATTTTTTTTTGGTTGCTACCACATTGTTTCAATTGTCTCTAGTTCTGAAGTCTTAACTGTTTTTAGTGTTAAAGGTTTTTTTTTTTTTTTTTTTCGCACTTTTCATGTTCAAATTTTCTCTAAAATACCTAATTATAGCTCTGACCCAGAGTCAGTCTCCAGACAGCAGAATGCCACAAAACAAAACAAAAAAGATCAAGTGAAAGAGAGAGAGAGCAACGCGCCTGCTCGTTTCAACTGGAAAAGACAAGCAATAACTTGGAACTACTCCCAGAGAGAGGGAGGGAAAAAAAGGAGGAAGAAAAAAAAAATACACTGCAGCCATGGTGACCATTCCAGATTACAGCCAGAGACTCTGACGTCAACGGAAACCTCACAGCACAAAGCTCAGTACAAACACAGCCTTTGGTGCATCCATGGAAACGAGCTGCCCACCTGCAAACAATCTGATATTGTTGTACCGTTGCTGTTGTCATGGAGCTCACATATAAAAGAGGAAACTTTAAAGAATCATGTTTCCAAATAAATTATGTTTAAAAGCCAGGCCAGTTTAACTCAGCCTGAAGTCTCTGACATTTGGATGAAAGCTTTTTTTCACGTCATCTTAGAAAATTTAAACATTTTTCGTGTCATTCCAAACCCTTCAAGCAGATTTTTTCCACTTTATAGTGACTACAATTAGACAAAGTATCACTATAAAAGTAACCCGTACAACCTGTGTTATATATTCCAAGTAATTCCCAAGTAGGTATGGAAATGAACTGCATAACGCTGCATAACTGCATAAAATCTGAACAGATTTGAAAACAACTCACACTACACTCTTAAGAATAAAAGTTCCAAAAAAAGACTTTTTCACAGCAGTGCCATATACGAACCATTTTTGGTTCCCCAAAGAACACTTCAAGGTACAGTTTTTCAAAGAACCATTTTTTTTTACACATTTCAATAACCTGAAGAACCTTCTTCTACCATACATAACCAGTGTGCAATGGAAAGGTTCTGTGGATTTTAAAGGTTCTTCATGTAACCATAGATGCCAGTAAGAACCTTTATTTTTAAGAATATAACTTTTTTTTTTTAAGGAGACCTATCATGCCCCATTTTACAATATGTATTATAAGTCTCAGGTGTCCCCAGAATGTCCCATGTGAAGTTTAAGCTCAAAATATCCCACAGATCATTTATTACCTATTTTGAGTGGAAGCAGAAACACGCTGTTTTCGTGCATGTCTCTTTAAATGCAAATGAGCTGCTGCTCCCTGTCCCCTTTTCCAGAATCGGGCTGTGCCTTTACAGCTCGTACCTCAGATACTCTGCTAAAAAACATCTATTTGGCTTTGATTATCATGTCTATCGTGCTGAAATCATGCGTTTTAAACCATATTAGTTTAAACTTCTGATATACAGTTTTCTGAGCGCACACATCTGAAGCACACACACAGAAAGCAGCTGTCACATGCAGGGCTGGGGAGTAACGAAATACATGTAACGTCGTTACGTATTTAAAATACAAAATATGAGTAACTGTATTTCGTTATAGTTACATTTTAAATGGGTAGTAATCAAATTACAGTTACATCCGAAAAGTATTTTAGATTACCAAAGTGATTACTTAGATTTTTAATGTCATTTATTTATTTTAATATTAATGTAAAATGACTGGAAATTTAAACCATGAGGCAACTGGTGATACTCTGACTCGCGTGCGGCTGTTCAAACAGCAGACTATAGTGATGACTCACTAAAATGCAAGAGAAAATCAGAAAGCCAAGCGCATAATTGTCATGGAAATAAAAGGACGATTGTACTTATATATGTGAAAAAAGGACGGAACATCACAGTAGGATATGCTATTTTTGTTTACAACAAAACGTCTCTCGGCCTCAGAGGAACATCTAACCTTAAAAAAGCATCTTAAAGTAAGTTGTTCACAGTCTCAGGTTTGTACGAGTTCTTGTTTTCTATATTTATGTAGCCTATAGTTAAACAATCTCTCAGTCGAGGAAGTAGAGTGTTGTTTAGCCGAATATTAGCGCGATTGCAAATATGATGCTGATTTTATGCAATTCATAAAATGTTCATATTTAGTATTATTAAAAAGAGCGATCTGATTCACAACAACACAACAAAAATGGTTCCTGCAAACACTAGTCTCTTTACTACTCATACAAAAAATAACAGAAGTTGATATCATTAGAAAATACACCTCTATATTAGTTACAATGTTGATAGATTGGTTGAATCAACCTTATGCCAAACTCATTTAAATATCGTTCCTTCTCTACCCATCACATATCTGCCGGCTGTTTGCAATAGTATTAATAACATCTAGTACTGTCACTTGTTGCAGAAAATGCTACTTTTGTCCTACATGGTGTAGTAAATTTATGGCTATTGTTGCGCCAATGAAATAACGCATATATTTTAAATAAATCTACACATCAGAATAGTTGCGCATCTGAAACAGCATTTGGTTCAGATAGTAGTGTATTGAGCAGATCATAGAATGATTCAATTACATTTCATAAAATCACTTTGTAGATTCCTGAATGAATCAGTGCTGAACAAAGTAGATGATTCCACTGACTCCTTCATTAAGACAGTGATTTGCCACCACCTACTGGTGGTTTTAGTTTCATATTTTAAAACATAATTTCTCCCATATCCCTTTTTATTTTCTATCTTTTATTTTTATTTCTATGTTCAAAATGTTGTATTGAAAATAATCTTATACTTACATTATTTATCCATTTATAATTGTTTTAAAAGTATTCATATTCACTTTGATTTTTATTTAGTTAGTTAACATAAAAAACAAGACATCAAGGTCAATAATGCCCATTACATAAGTAATTCCAAAGTATTTGGAATTGATTACCTAAAAATTAAGTAATCTAACGAAATACTTTACAAAATACTTTTTAAAACATGTATTTTGTAATCTGTAACGAAATACATTTTAAAAGTAACCTTCCCGGCCCTGGTCACATGACATGTGTTTACTAAACTCTTTTATGTCTTATTGCGCTTAAACTGTCAAATACAAAAAGTTTATGTTAAAAACACACGAGTTACAAAAACAGTCTGTTATGTCTGTGAAGGTAAACAGCTGGGAAAGAAATCACATGTTTATATTATATATGTGTAGCAGCAGTGTAATATTCAGTAAATAAATCCACTGCTCTCATCTCCTCTGAGGCTGGGACTCTAAATAGTGTTATGTGCTCATCAGTGCAGCCAAAGACAGGACAGTTAGCGTGCTTTGCTTGAACTTTCGCCATTGCGTTAGAACTGGTACATCGTTGTTGCTTACGAAAACACAATGGCGGTGCCGTGGGTGGAAATATGCAGATTAAGGGGCAGTAATATTATAATAAGATCATGGAGAAAAGAAATCTGAGTGGCTCGTTTTTTCACAAGGTTGCAGAGGAAAGCTTACCTTAAAAAAAAATTACTGGGTTGATCTTTTTCACATTTTCTGGGGTGGTAGATGCACCCGATTATAGCACTTAAACATGGAAAAAGTCAGATTTTGATGATATGGCACCTTTAAGTTGTTTCGGAACACAACAAATTCAAGCAAAAACACGTGTCTTGTTACTAGGAGACGCATGACAGATGAAAACAATATGTGTTCTAAAACAGCACAAAATATCATACATATTTCATATCCTCAGACTGGATGGAATCATAGTCTGGAGTCTATGACCATCATACACTACGTGATTTTCCATGAATTCTGTCAACTCAGATATGCAGACTGGCTCTGACTTTCGGAAACTAGCGTCAACTTGTCCAGAAATCAAGGCAAAAGTTGTGTAGTGTATTCCAGCCTTAAGTAATAGGAGAATGTTTATTTTGAGGAAAACCTTTGTTTTAAATTTAGAAACATTTTTGTGAAAGCAAACACTTTCAAATCCCAACACAGTCATGGTACAAAGCTAATTTTGCTTTAGCTGGTCTACACATAAATACTACGTACTTAAGAAAGATCTGCATCTGTAACCCATTAAAAGAGACAAGATGTAGGCTGTGTACAGTTTGTAAGACTTCCCAAAAGCACAGTAATAGCATTCTGCTAATATGTTCTCTTGTAACAGTGGAATACTCTGCGCTTTGGCCAATGTTACAAAAGTGGGGAAGACGCTGGCTTGCATACTATGTGAAAGTATTGTGTCACTACAGTGTGATGTTGAACAATCAACAGTGCATTGGAACTGAAAGAGGGTAAGAGTAAAAAGAGACACGGTAAAGACTGTACTTGTTAACACTTCTAATAGATCATGCATTATATTTCCACTATATTTCCTATGTTTTGCTGTGTAGCTGAAGTTATTGTGAACAGCATCCCTGATCATTTCAGTCTGATCTTAACAGTGGATAAGAAAAAGGGTGGAAATGGTCATTAAAAAATAAACTCTGACTTGGCCTGACTTGACATTAGCCTAGAGTTGACCTCAGGGAAAAAATATATATAAGAAAAGCAATGAACTCATTCACACGTAAAAGTAATTACTGCATTCCAATGCCAGAAACATTCTTTATACAAGTACATAAACACATTATGAACTGCATTTTGACATGAATTGCTCATGAAACCGAGTTTGTGTATAACTACAGTAAAAGTGTATGAGTTTTTAGTTTTGTGCATAGAATATTTTTTAACTAATAACTTTCTTGCATATGTTAAAAAGTAATTACACACAGAAGAAAGTAAATACTACAAAGTAAAATTACAACATACATATTGTGATAAAACAATTTCTTTCTTTCTCTTCATTATTGCACACAAATTACCAGTAAATCAGATATCGGGTGTAACGATGTTTCCCAATCAGCAGAAGATGAGAAGTCTAATGTCATTATTTGTTGATTTCTCAATGCATTAATAAGTAGAGTTAAGCAACAAGGCTGTTACTGTGAAATGCAAATTCAAGGTATCTCAGTTTCAAAAATGTGTACTGTTAGCGTCTCATAACACCCAACTACTCTCACGCTTTTTAAACAAACAAAAAACTGACTGGCTCTTATCTGAAACACCACAGGAAGTCCTGGCCCTCATGTTTAACTCTGTGGAATGCAGCATAATTGTAGTTACAAGAACAACCCAAGGTTCTCAAACATCAGCTGCTGTGTCAACAGCCAGGCACTTCCTCTTTCTCAGAAATTATGACCATGATGCATGCTAACTGGCCTTTACGCCATCGAGGTGGGCACGCTAACACGCTGCCTTTCACAGCCTTTCAAGAGCCTCAAGTGAGTTCCCCTTATCTGGACCCCAAAGGTCAGCTGTTTGTAATGTGTGATCAAATGTTATAGCTGATCAGGCCAGTAAAGTCATAAAGTAATCAGATTACTTTTTCCAAGTAACTAGTAAAGTAACAAATTACTCTAAATTTAGTTACTTTTTCAAATAAGTAATGCAAGTTGCTTTGTTTTCCCATTTTCTCACTGACACCTTTCTTGTCCCTGTGTTGAGAGAAATCAGGAGTGAGGTGCAGAGGCAGAGGCCTTTACATTTGCCAAAAAATATAACTTTTGGGTTTTTTATTGTTAAAAATAAGTAAGCAAGCCCAGCCCAGGTGACAAAAAGTAATGCAAAAGTAATGTAATGCATTACTTTTAAGAAAAAGTCAAACTAAGTAACGCAATTAGTTACTTTTTTTACTCATGGAGTATCGTAATATTGTAATGCATTACTTGTAAAAGTAACTTTCTCCAACACTGCAGATACATGTATCTGAGAATGTAATTTAAGTAAATTAATTTGGGGAGCATTATTTGTTCAGAGTGTAGTAGTCTGGGGATAAATGTGTGACAAAATATGACAAGATTTGACAAAACCTCTTTTTTGGATATCCGAGACAACATCCTATGTCATAATATGTTTTTACAGTACAAATATCTGAAATCAAGATACATTTACTTGAGAAGCAAAAATAAAATATATAAGAATATAAGAAAGAAATAAAAAGAAAATGCCTGTGAAATGTTCAGTATATGTCCCAGTTGTTTAATATTTTTATGTACTATGTTCATACAAATATTTACATCTTAAGAAATTTGTTGAAATAAAAGCTTTTTTTTGTATAATGTAATTGTAAATGTATATCGATTTAAGAATTTTTAGCTATCTAGACTGGAAAACCACACAAAAATGAGCTTTTTTTTCTTTTTTATTGTATAAGTATAGTATGTCCTCATTTAGATGAGCTAGATAAACAGTTACTGTCATCTACATTATCTAATCAGAAATATAAAATGTTTTCCATCATTACTTGCATTATGGTAAGACACATTTAACCACACACAATCGTCAAGTTCTGAGTAAAGTCTTCTCGCACTCATCAGTCCTTTACAGTAAACAAAAGTTAAGATTTCCTCTCATGGAAACCCTGTTCTTGAGTGGTCTTGGCCCCTCTTACATGGTTTCACACTCTCTTTGACTCAATCAGTAGAAGAAAAAAGACCCTCGGCATGCACTGTACTACAGACCGCACACACTCTCAGTCTTTATCACTTCCACTACTGCGGTCAGGTTTCTTTCCATTGTATGTGAACTATTGAGTGTGTGTATTTCCACTACTGCAGATCTTTCAGGGCCATTATGAGACCTCGTCTACTGTAACGTCCTGCCGGTTTCCCAGGAATCAGAAACGAGCCAGGCAACAGGTGTTTACGCATTTCTACGGTTCAGAAGTTCAGCAGAGGAGAGCGAACTCAAATAGCGTGAGATCTGTCAGGTGAGGACAAAGCCACAAATGGCTGAGGAGCAATGATAAGGGATATTTTAACCCCAGCCTCTGGCTATTAGGAGATCATGTGAGGACAAGGGCACTGAATGAAAGAGTAGGATATCTCAGAGGAAGACAGTCATAATGATGTGAGAAAGTACAGCTGGTAGAGACACCCAGAGGAAAACTATTACTCAGAGGTTGCGCTTTCATTACTCAGTATACTTATAACTCATGGAGTTCTTAAGTGAATGGTATAATTTTGATGTTAAACTACCTTTTTTCTATCCCAGATTCATTTCAGAGACTAATTTCTGTCTCCAATGTTTCTTGAAAAAATCCCTAGAAGAACAAAAAGTAGCAATTGTTGACATACAGTAAAGGTATGGAGCTGTAAGAATACAAGGATAGCATCTAGCCCAGTGAGCAATGTTGAAAAGACATCAAATTGATGTAAAAAAAAAAAAAAAAAAACAGGACAAATATGCACATCAAAACTTGACATAATGTTGATTTGACGTACACTGAACGTCAAACATATATACATTAAACCAATTTCAGTGTGTGATCAACTTACTATTTTCACCCAGTTACCACTGGAAGAAATTACCATCCAAAAGCAATCGAGTCTTGAATAATTTTTGACGTCAAATTGAAATCAAGGTGCCTGCTGGGAGAACATAATCTGGTCTTTGATCAATGTGATAAGAAATATTTGAGATCATGCTGAAATCTGAGCTGATTTCAGTAGGAGTCTGTATTACTGGGGTCTTTTTTAGGAGACATGCAAAGAGATGTTTTTTGTCTGTATTACTGGGGTCTTTTTTAGGAGACATGCAAAGAGATGTTGGCCACGAGTGAGTGAGTGAGCGAGCGTATGTGAAAGCAAGGTGTTGTAGCCACATTCTCTCTCTCTCTGCAATGATTCAAGGAAGTCTGAGAAATGTGACTCATTTGATAGATCAGGAAACACTTCCGATGATCACGATGCATCCTAACCTAAATGATTCAGAGGCTAATGCCACGTTTCTTTTTGTTCTCGATTCATTTGTTCCAGGTTTATGAAAAGTGTTCCTCCGGCCCTTTATATTCTACGCTATTTAAATTATTTAAATACTTAGTATCACACTAGCAAGAGTCATTTTGTACTTGCTGAATATGATATTGTTCTTTTTTACATTTCCTTTTAGCATTTACAGTATAGAAAATGAGTTACACTCTTAAAAGTAAAGGTGCTTAAAAGGTTTTTCACAATGATGCTATAGAAGAACCATTCAGTCAAAGTGTCTTTTAAGAACCATCTCTTTCCTACCTTTTTACAATCTAAAGAACCTTCTTTCACCACAAAGAACCTTTTGTGAAAAAGAAAGGTTCTTCAGATGTTAAAGGTTCTTTATGGAACCATTTAGACAAAAAAAGGTTCTTGTATGGCATTGTGAAGCACTTTTATTTTTAAGAGTGTATGCTGACAATTTTACGAATAACAACTAACCCCCTTTTTTGTAAAAGGGAAAATATCCAGTAGTGTTGTTGTACTCGAGACCAGTCTTGGTCTTGAGGCCGGACTTAAGACCATTTTTTGATGGTCTTGGTCTTGTCTCGGTCTCGACCTGCCTTGGTCTTGGTCTTGTCTTGGTCTCAACCCCTCAAAGTCTTGGTCTTGACTCGGTCTCAACACACAATTGTCTTGGTCTCGACTTGGTCTCGGATTATGTGGTCTTGACTACAATACTAATATCCAGTGAGCAGCAGTTCTGTGGACGAAATTCCCTTGTTGAACGGAGAATGGCCAGACTGGTTCGAACTGATAGAAAGGCAACTGTAACTTGTTACAACCAAGGCACGCAGAAGAGCATCTCTGAACGCACAACACGTCGAACCTTAAAGCAGATGGGCTACAGCAGCAGAAGAGCAAACCAGGTGCCACTCCTGTCAGATAAGAACAGGAAACTGAGGTTACGATTTGCGCAAGCTCAACAAAATTGGACAATAGAATATTGGCAAAAGGTTGTTAAACTAATCCCTTTTTCATCGTAAATCTATTGAATCATTTCATTCACTGGTAAGAGGATACGGCTGATGTGTCAGCTTTAAGAGAACTTAGTCATGTACCGTATCTACTGAAGGAAGGCAAGTTTCATATTTACACAAGGTCTTTTGTCATTAGTGTACTGAGTAAAACTTCAGTGCTACTGTACATGGCCATGAGTGAAGACATCCTGGCTACTCACCACTCTGACAGGAAATGACATACACAGAGGCCTGGGCACTTACTGAACACTCATAAACTCACAGATACATCATCACTCCTTCAAGACCCTGGGGCTTCTTTTGAGTAAAGCAAAGTGGTTTTGATCTGTGTACAGTGCCTCCTGCTACAATATATTTCTTTGACCTTGTTTCATTTTTATATATACATACACTCACTGGCCACTTTATTAGGTACAACTATTTCACTGCTTGTTAGTGGAAATAACATAGCAGCAACTCAGTGCATTAATGCGTGTTGACATGGTCAAGACTAAACATCAGAATCGGAAAGAAAGTTGATTTATGGCTGCATTTACCCTGCAGTTCTTGATGCTCAATTCCGACTATATCTGTTTTTTTCTGGCAACCAGCTTATATTGTCTTTGAAAAGTTTCTCATATCTGATATCTGCATTTACACTTGGCGAAACAACACAGAGTAGACGTACTGACAGGCTGCTAGGTCTGTAAAAAAACTAGCGCAACTGAGCCTTCACAGGGAGTTTGATTGACAGGTAATCTGACCAATCATAACACCATTTTTGTCCAACAAACAAACCAGAAAGGAGAGCAGATTAACGTCGGTGGATTTGAACTTGAAAAACGGTGTATTGACGTCTGTCCATGGTTGAAAGATACCTTCTGATTTTCATTCATGTTTATTTCACGCTATAACTAAAAAAGAAGAAGAGATGATCAGTTTACATGCTGCTTGAACTGAGGCATTTTTAACAACATTTTTAACATTTTTACAAAATGACAAAATTTGAAAACGTACACTTTGTTTTATCCCAAAAGTAACCTGCTCTGTCTTGTCTGTCGGCGGGTTTTCAGTGTTCTCTTTGCTCCGCAGTGTATTTTTCACTATGGTGTGTGGTGTGAGAGCGGCATGGCTTGTCGCACATAGCAACAGTAAATAAGGAAGGCGGGACTTTGCGAAGGGTCAATTGCGATTTTCCTTGGTTTTCCCCTCCAGCGGTTGTACTCCTCCTTCAAAATAGCAGGGGGAGAGATCGCTTAAACCCGTGGACCAATAAACAACCAGCAGCAACCGTGTAAATCTAGCCCAATTCCACAGGAAAAGCATCCACCTGAGCTGACGTCATTTGCCACTGTCGCTTTTTCAATTATGTACGACTTGCACTGACAGAGAAATATCCAATCACTACGCTTAGAAGACAGACGCAAATGCATGTATCCATTCATATCATTTATTTCCACATACGAAAGAGGCCCAAAACTGAACTGAAAATATTAGAATCCATGGGCTTTTTTTCCTGCTTACATTTGATATGTGCCACAAGAGAGGAAAAAATAAGAATTGGGTCACTTGAACCACATTTTCCCCATATTTTGATTTGAATTGAGCATTGTATTATGTTTTAGGATTTCTTTTTTTTTTCACGGTGTTGTTAATGACTCCAGGTGTTGTTTATGAGGTGGTGGAGTAATAACTTCTGCTAATTAAGTGGTTTGAGGTTGAACGTTAGATTATTATAACTCTTTTACATGGAATGAAAGATACACATTAAACTGCAATATAGTTCCCCAGTTCTCAAACAAACACAAGTGAAATGAAATGTCTTTTTCCATTGTGGTGCTGTGAAATCGTGATTAGACTGTACATTACCTCATGGCGCAGGACTGGGCGAGGGCGTGATAATGTAGGTAAACACTGGCGAGCACACAGTGCTGGATGATCACAGTGCAATGTGTAGACAGGCAAAAGTTTCCAGACCAGCTATGAAAGACATTTACTGCCATAATATTATATGAGTAATATGTTGATATATTCAATAAAGTAGATAACATCACATCACTAAAGCCACCAGCATGGTTAGCTAAGCATGCTAAGAAATCCAGGCCATGAATGGCCTGCGCTAAACTTTGCTCAAGTGCAAATGCAACTGGAATCATTCACTGAACCGTTCAAGCTGACGGTAGAGAAGCATTTTTTTAGGGAAAACAACCTAAAAATGGCTTATAGTTGTGTATGAGCTGTAGAGGTATAACGGTACACAAACATGACGGTTCAGTATATACCTTGGTTTTGACGTCAAGGTTCAGTATGGTTTTGGTACAACGAGTGGAAAAACTATATATATATATATAATAAAAGAGGTTTACTGAACAATTTGCTCTTTCTTTATATAAATTAAATTATAATTAAAATTTTCTTAGGGATAAAAAAAAATCTACCTCAGCTTATGCTCTAGACTAGTGAGCCCTTTTACATTACTATAAGGTTACAATTAACAACAGAACCCAAACTTAAATTTAATTACTATCAATTTAGCACATAATTACACATAATACAGTTTTTAAATTAACTTCTAAATACAGTTTCTATTTGTTGTTGAAATATATTCATTTACACAGTGGCTGTCATAACTTGTTTCATAACAGATTTATTTAAACATACATTAAATAATTAAGACATCACTAACAGGTATAGTAAAATATGAGTATATAGTCTAATATTTCGCGAAATGCTCTTCTATAGACTTCATTTCTCTAGCGAACAACGAGCTGTGGACACTGACGACTGGCCTGAGGTAAATGAAATGCTATGTGACATTTTGTTTACAAGCTATTGACGTCTTTCACATTCATTCATTCATTCATTCATTAAGTGATTACATGAGGCATGAGATGTTCATTCATGTTTATTTCATGTTATCACTAATAGTGTCGGATGCTCATACAGACTTACGCTGCCATTTGAACTGAGGCGTTTATGCGGTGATCTGTCGCAACATATCAAAGAGCATCAAAACAGCATTTATTATTTGAATTTCCTGAAAAAAATTAACATAATTTGAAAGATTTGAAAGACTTTGTTTCTTATCAAAAGTAACAATATACAAAACTGGAAGTTTCCAATGAAATTTCCAGTCGTGCAGTGGTTAAAACGATGCTGTATTTGTTTGGTACACAGCGAATCGAAAGACACATACCGAAGATTTTCGGTACAAATATGTGTACCGTTACCGTTTATATCCAAGTATTTGGATAAAAATGACACGTCACCTATCAAAGGGTTAAAGCAATCAATGACAGTTTTGTATTATTAGAAATATGTAAACACCCATGGTATATTCAGTGTAGTTTCTTATAATATATATGGTGTTATGGCTATTTTAAAGCATGTTTTGTAGCATTGTACCACAGGAATATATACAACCCACTCACTGCAACAGTTTCACCCACACTTTAGATGCAGCTGTGGGTGTTGTACACAACCTAATTCTCAAAACAGCAATCTTCTAACATTCATATCTGACTCAGTTATAGTTAGTCAGACCACAGCTACCCTCTTTACCTGGAAATGCTTTTAACACTTCTGCTATTGTGAGCTTCTGTGAAAACTTGTTCAAATAAAACCAAAGGCTTTCTCGCAGATTGTACTGCCGGCCTGAAAGTGTAGTAGTGACTTCAAAGAAACGTGTCTCTAACAAAATCAACTCTCAAATAATGCATGCACTTAGGTACACACAAGCTCCATTCAGAGGACTGTAGATAGAAATATACCCATTCATTTGCGTGTTCAGCCCTCTTCCTGGAATCCGCTACAGATAATTTGTTCCCATTCAAATCCACTGCTCTGCCTATCTGAAGATAAAGCCACTCTGTCATGGTAAGCCATGTGTATTTAAAACAGTTTGATTCATGGATTTATATGAATAGGACATTCCTTATATAGTGTCCAGGATGATACAGTATAACACAATTGGTGTTTATAGTACTTAAAAACAAAGGCAACAGCTTAAATTCATCAGCATTTAGATTAAACGTGAAGTGTATGTGTGAGGCGCAGCACTCTGTGCTAAGCATTAGCGCCCTGCTGCGCTACTAAAAAAACAGCAGTTCCCTAGGGCCTTTTTTCCACTTTCTTTCTGTTTCAGTAAATGTGATCGTAAAAAGCTGATACAACCTAATAGGGGAACAGTAAGAGTAAGTGATGATGTGCAGTATTCAAATCATTAACCATGTGAATGCTAATGCTCAGCATGGCTGTATCACGTGCTAATTGCTAACCACACCTCTGACTTTAAATTCCCACACTATTACTGTAATCAGGGGTGTCCAATCCTGCTCCTGGAGGGCCAATGGCTGCGTTTGAAATTGCGTACTGTATGGAGTAGGTACTTTTTTGAATAAGTAATTACTTCGCAACCACATAAAAGTATGCTCTCTACAGTATGAATGTGTGTAGCATGAATGTAATCTTGCCTTACTACATTCGCCATGATGTCATTGTCACATGACCTACCAGCATCACTTGCATCGTGTCACTGTCATTCATACATCCCCTGCTGTGGCCTCGTGGGATAGTAAAGTGTCCATCGACTGCGCACTTCAGAATCACACCGGAAGTAGTAGGTCATCCAGGTACTTTTATGAGTACTGTGAATTCGGACATACTTCTTTTGTCACATACTGTTTTTTGTCTACTATATAGTAGGCAAGCATGCGATTTTGAATGCAGCCAACATCCTGCAGCATGTAGCTCCTACCTTCTCCAACACACCTATGATGGTGCTATGTCTACATTTTCTGGATACATCTGAAAAAGGCATTTTCATTTAAAAAATACTAGCGTTTTCCAGAAGTTTCTCATCCACACTGAAATGCCGGAAAACGTTAAATTCGCTTTACTGCGCATGTGTAAAACCTCATATCAGGACGTTTTTTATTTACGAAAATATCTCACCATTTAATGACACGTCCAGGTCGCACTCGCTCACCATTGTATGTTTGATCTAAAATGCAACTGCCCTCGTGTTTTGACGCAAAACAGCAATTACAAGTACATTTTCTGTCATCTATAAGACTTTGATATGAAGAGTGTACAAAGTACCATATTTGGAGCAACAGTGTGAAAGTGAATAACACATAACAGGCACAATACCGGTATAAACGTAGATATTTATCTGTATAATATGTGTCACATGACTAAAAGTGTCATCGTTTTCAAATACCTCTGTTTTCACAGTCCAGACTATAACGTGAAAACAGCATTTTCAAATTTATCCACTTTGAAGAGCATTTTCAAAAAAGTCCTTGACAAAAACACTGTCTCAGTGTGGACGGTGCGGAAGATGCGTTTTCAAATGAAAACATATTGGTGTGGATGAGGCCTGGAAGTTTCTATTGAGTCTGAAGACCCTGATTAGCTTGTTCAAGTGTGTTTGATTAGGGTTAAAGCTAAACTCAACTGGACAACTGGATAGACGATTTTCAGATCTTAACCCTCTACTGCATGCATTTTGATGGTACATGATAAAAAATTATTCCACATCATTTTTTGCTTTATTTGGGAACATTTTATTGATAAAACACTTTTTTAACCACCCCTCACCCCCTATCCCAAAATATTTTGTTGCGCAACAAAGGTGCAAAATCACAGAGGAAATTCTCCATTCACATATCATAGGACAATGTTCAGAGAGCAATACAAAATCACAAATCTGTCAAAAAATGTCAAGAAATCATTAAATAAAAAGGGAAAAACACTTGAAACACACTGCTATATTGCATTTGATACAGACGTAGGTTTGTATCGTAGTGCGGGCCTGGGAAACTCTAGTCCTGGAGGGCCACTGTCCTGCAGAGTTTAGCTCCAACCCTAATTAAACACACCTGCCTGTAGCTTTCTTATGATCTTAAAATACATTCATTAGCTGGTTCTGATGTGTTTGATTAGGGTTGGAGCTAACTCTGCAGGACAGTGGCCCTCCAGGACCGAAGTTTCCCAGCCCTGATGTAGTGTGTCGTGTCATATCATGTACTTCATGGAATGAGATTTTACTCCGTGTTAAACTTCAAGAAGTATTTCTTCTCTGCTGTGAAACAGAGGTGCATATTACAATTTTTGCTCATCACTTTGGGTGTTCCTGCACACCCAGGAACCTTGCATCTTCCCTTTTTGTCACACATTATTTGCCCGTATGTATTGTCAATGGTTAGGGATGGGAGAAATGGACCCCTGCTTCCTTACCCCTTACTGTGCAACGTTGCCCTGAGTCAACAAAAAGAAAAACTGAATTTCTGAACATGCAAAATAAAAAAAAATCATAAAACCTGACAAAAGTCTTCTCTACATCTTCATACACACACACACACACATATTTTTTATGTACAGTTCATGTTATTTTAAATAAGGTTACTAAAGCAAATAATCTTTAACGGGGGGGGAGCCATGGCCTAATGGTTAGAGAGTCAGACTTGTAACCCAAAGGTTGCAGGTTCGAGTCTCAGGTCTGGCAGGGATTGTAGGTGGGGGGAGTGAATAACCAGCACTCTCTCCACCCTCAATACCACGACTGAGGTGAGACCCTTGAGCAAGGCAATTCAACCCCCAACTGTTCCTTCGGGCGCCGCAGTGATTACTGGCTGCCCACTGCTCCGGGTGTGTGTTCACTACTGTGTGCGTGCACTTGGATGGGTTAAATGCAGAGCACAAATTCCGAGTATGGGTCACCATACTTGGCCACACACCCCTTCCCTTTCCCTAATCTTGCCTTCTTCTCACACTATGTGCTCCTGTGACCATGTGTCAGAACAGGACGTCCCACCTTCAAATGGTGCTTGATAGTGACTCCCACACCTTATTGGACTGTTATTTGATAAACATGTCCTGAACATGGGGCATAAGAAAAACTTTACGTTGCCTGAGGGCAATGCTATGCAGTAGAGGGTTAACCGATTTTAAAACCATGGGAGACCACAGACATGAAGACAGTTTCATCTGATTTTTAGCCTTATAATCCTCTCAACGCACACTCTAGACGATTCGACCAGACCGTGAGACCATACACTTGATGACTGTAGGAATGATTTCACAGTGACACGTGATCTCACAGAGACTCGCGAGATCAAACGTGACTAGAGAAGAAAAACAAATAGAGGACAATCAACGTTGTCAGCTGGCTCTCCTTGCGCGTGTTCTGTTTCACAGTGAAAAACAAAGTATAGGAAAAAATATGGGTGATGTCCTCTGCTTTCATAGCATGTTTGTGGCTGAAAGCAGAGGACTTAAAATCAGCTTTAAAATCGTCTAGTGTGTGCTGTGCAGCCAGCCTTAGTAATCTACTGCCTCCCTTGTTACAATTTAGATATTTTAAAAGTAACTTTGCAACTACATGTCAACTAGCTCTCTTTAGAGTATTAGTAGACTGTTAGGTTAGGGTTAGGGTTAGTGGAATAGCAAACTTCTAGTCAGTAGAATGTATTAATATCAAAATAAAGTATTAGTGGATATTAAGCAGACAGTCTACTAATACTCTACTGACTGCTAGTAGTTATAGTTAGTAGAATGTATAAAATGGACTATCAAAATAAAGTTTTGCCCTTTTCAGTTTACAACACTTTGTGCTATTGTACTGAAGGTTTTGGTAATATTGTATCAGGTTTTCCACATTTGTAGTTCTGCTACGTCTGAATGGTTTTCAGACTGTGTCCAGGTTTGTAGTTGCTTCATTCCCACACTGCTGTAGCTGTTCCCAAGAACTGCACCGAGGTAAGTAGTGTGTAAACACTTCAACGGCAACAACTACCACAGTATTTGATCAAATCAAAATTTACTGACATTAAAAAGTTGAATAACAGGAAGAAATTAGCGCTAGAATGATTAACCAAAATTAGACCTCAAGATGCCTGGAGTTAACTGCCAAGTAACAAAAAAGTCACACACCGACCAGAAACATTCATAGCTGCTGGCAGTTTAACTTTACAACTGCAGTTGTGTAAAACGTGCAATATAAAAACTGACACAGTTTTTAGGCCAACAGCTGCATGACAGGAGTCTAGTTCATTGTGCTGTGCAGCTGTTAAGCTAACACGATGTTCCACTGGATTGAACTGCAGTACTGTTTAGTCTAACTTCTCCAAACTTTAGTTTTAGTGCAAATTTACTACATTTAACTATAATTGTACTGCACTGAGCTGCAGCTGTATTGCAGTTACAGTATATAACAGATGACAGATTTACTGCATACACTGGAGTAATCAGACTGCATTTTACTGCAGTTTATCATTGAAAGGGTCACCTGGGCCTTTGTTACCCGTTAGTTATTATAATTCTTCCTCTGAAATTCCTATTGGCACTGATGTGTGATTCTCCCTAAGTGGAGGGAGAAGCCTTTAAACAAACATGTGTAAACACAGGACACAATTGCACATCAGATGGAAAAAGCCCTGCCCTTCATTTACTGTCATGGTATGTCAGTGTTGCCAGAGCTGTTTGCGCAGCTGTCACATGCTCTTGTCACTAAGACATTGTCCAAATAACATAGTTTCAAAAAAGTCATGCTGTCATGCTTTAGATTTGAGTGTTTACGACTGCTTTTGCTTCAGGAACCAGATTTGACATCATGTGGTGACCAAATAGTGTACCATAACTGTAAACAATATGCAAAATCACAGCACAGTGCAAACGTGAATGAAACATGTTTCATCTGCTCTAGTACGCGTGCAAATCTGTCAGACCGTACGCAAACAGACAGAAAAATGTTTGAAAGTGGATTGTGTCCAGATTAATAACATGCTGCTGAGGAAGGCAAAAAAAAAAAAACAGAGACAGATTTCTGCAGTTCCCTGAAGAACCTTGACAGGAGATGAACCGAGGATATAGATTTGCTATTCCAGGCTTTACGAGAAAGCCAAGCCCTCCTTACTGTCATGACAACCAGATGTTATGCAAAGCATAGGCTCATAGGTTGTTGGGAAAAGAATGGTAGCTGCCTAACTGAATGCGGCACACTTTATAGTATACTTGTGCATTAATCGCAAATAAGCATTGCAAACATTATTTTAACTATTGGTGTGAATAGAGCATTAGTTGGGGATTCATTTTGCGTTTTCATTTAGTTTATAAGGTTATTGGTAATTGATTGGCAGTGTTAACTAGTTACATGTAACAGCATTACGTAATTTAATTACAAAATAAATGTAACAGTAATCTGTTACAGGTACTGAGAAAAATGTGTAATCAAATTACAGTTACTTATATGAAAATGTTAACGATTACAAAGGGGGTTACATCTGAATATTTTTACACACATACAGATTTGATTGATTTCTTTCCAAAACTGCATTGACTGCTTTAAAAAAAGAGACACCAATGTTTCAGGAGTTTAGGACACATGCTTATTTGATAACTCTTTTATTTCCTATTTGGGTTTATGTGTATGCTTTATTTTTTAAGATGAACTGTTTCTTTCCAAAGCATTGCTAGATGCCAGTGTTTCCTGTCATAGCTATGCAAAGATTTGATTTCAAAAACAGTATCATAACTATTAAACTATTTCTTATGATTTTAAATCTGTATTTAACCTCAGAATGATCTCAAAGTAAAAAGTTACACTACTTGTTACATTTTAAATTGTGCAACTTGTAATCTGTAACCTGTTACATTTCCAAAGTAACCTTCTCAACACTGCTGGCTGGTTACTACAGCGCTCCAGACAAGCTAAAATACACAAAATAGTAATGTCTACGGCAAGAAACACTTTGTATATCGCTGCACAGCACATTAAACTGCCTCATGCTTGTTTAGTGAGTGTGAAAGGCCTTCGAGTTGTAAGCGCATGTGAGATCTTCCAGGTCTGAGTGCTTCTCTTAAACTAGGCACATACGGTAAATGCCTTCCTTGCGCTCATACGTCTGACTGACACACAGGAACTCAGGAATGCCATTTGAATGCTATTCTGTTGTTACATGAGAGTCTGGTAAATTATCCAACAACCATATTAACAATGACGCTAAAAATATACCTGCCATTCCTGTTCCCTAACAGATATTCAGCACACTCAAAGTTAGCCATCGCCATCATTTCCCGAAAAAGAGACTCATCCCCATCCGTTTGGTTTACACAGTTTTAACATAAGCAAACTAGTGAACTTAATGCAAGGCATATTTGTCAGTCATACATACTAGAAACAGGTAAGATTGCTACACTCAGAAAAATCCACTATTTGCATCTAATTGATTTTATTCAAATAAACTTCTATGAAATGCATCTTCCAAATTGCTCAGAATCAGCATAAATGTGTTCATTGTGAAAACAATTAAATTTATTTGGTTAAAAGTGTAGGTTAAAATATGGCTAGCTGTGGTGCAATTAGATTTAGTTCACACTGCAGGTCTTAATGCTCAGATCAGATTTTTTGCTGAAATTCGATTTTTTTTGCGCTGTTGTTCACATTGTCATTTAAATGCGACTGCCATCAGTCTAATGTGTGAACCGTATACGGCCCTGAAGTGACCCGCATGCGTAAAAGAAGACGTGACGTCAGACGCAGCGCACTGTGTTTGAGGAAATAAAAATGGATGCTGCTCGTGTTAGCGTGTGTTTGGCCATTTTTAAGCTAATGTGCAATCGGAGCCTAAATAACGAAGTGATAGTATTGTCTATATATTGTCTGCCATTGTGATTTTAATCTTCCCGCCTCCTCCAGAGCAGAATTGTGACGTCTGTCGCATTTCAATGACGTAAAAATCTCATGAAATGCGACATGGCCGTTCAGACTGAAGTCGCATTGCAAAACATCGGATATGTATCCGATTTAGGACCACATATGAAAGTGGCCTGGGCCTGACTTGAAAAAATCGGATTTGTGCTGTTCAGACTGTCATAAGAAAATCAGATATGGGTCACATTTGGGCAAAAAATCGGATTTAGGCCATTTTAGCCTGCAGTGTGAACTGAGTCTTAGTTAAACTTTATGAGATTCATACAAATTTTATTTACTGATGCTAAATATATGAACCTGGTTATTGTGTATTTAAAACACATTCAGTTTATTAGTATGATTTTAGAAATCGTACCTGTTTCTTGTCAGTTTTTAATATTATTAGTGTTAAACAATCTAAACTAGATATCTGTGTAATCTAAACAGATGGAAATTTTATATGCAATTTAAATGCATAAATCTTAAATTGAGATAAAAAAAAAAAAACTAACAATAAAAAATCTAAATATAAGTAGTAATTTAGTAGTAAGTTCTAAAAAAATATTTAAAATGCTTTTTTAAGGTAATTTAAAAAATGCATATATTTTTTAATGAAAATATTTTAGAGAATGTTTCGCAAAAGATCGCCTCCTGTCGCCCTGGCAAAATTACCCTGCAGCCTTTGCCAGTTTTCCTTTGTTTTGAATTGATTCATAATTCATTTCTGTGCTGTGCAGGTGAGGCGACTGCTCCGGTTCCATTGATTCATGGGACATGAGAACTCCTACTGGCCTTCAGCACCAAACAAGAGGAACTGATGTGAGCTGATCGAACACACACTGAGAAATTTAGAGCCCTTTGTCAGGGGCTGTATTCCTCGTATTCCTCCAGTGTGCAGTAATACTGTCTGCTCTGAAATGAATAGTTCATTCCAAACACAAATGAGCTGTTTAAAAACTCTTCAAAAACGTATGCTATAATTTTGAGGTCTACAGAACCAGAATGCAGATTTAAAATGCAAATTCTTGTCACCGAGTGAACTGTTCTTCTACACCCAAGACAACAGCTATTTTTAAACACCACTGTTACATAAAATGCATTTAAACACACTCACACACACAGAAACACACACAAATAAAATGACAAGCTGCTGTAAAATATGGTTGCATTATGTGTAATTAACAGCCTTTATTGCAATCACGCCATATTTGAATCCAGCCAAATGAGCCATTGAGCTTTTTATGGTGGATTGAGTTCCATTTTATCTACCTTACATAAGATGGAAGTCAAGGCTGACTGTGAGAACGGCCCAGTTTTCTCTTGAATTTAGTGTTTATGGCATGTTTAAACACATCTAAGCTAGTGTAAATATAACAGACAGCGCTCTAAAAGAACAATTACACACTTATAAACGATGACTCATGGCTTTGCCAGAACCACAAATGAGCAAACACACATGAACACGTTGTCACCCAAGACAAAGGTATCTGTTCACTTCTGAAACTAGCATTACCAGAAATCTGTCAGTAATCCCTTTTAATTTCCACCATCAACTCATTACTATACAAATGTTCTTTGTACAGAAAGTTATGCATAAATAGGCTCTCAGCTGTTTGTCATAAGGAGGTATGTGATAGCTGGCGTTCCCATTCACCTCAATGGCAGTTGACTGGCTGGTGTATGCTTCCTTGGAATGCTGCCATCTTTGCTAATGGGTGTCCACATCCAGAAACATTTTTTAAGCCAGTTACCTAAGCTGTAAATACCATGTGACTAGTCACTCTAAAGTAGGGCCCTGTGATTTCCGCGATGCAGTAAACGCGGACGGAATCCAGCCATAAAAACGGAGTTTACAGTTTAACGCGGAATGTCACGGAATTTGTCAAAGTTTGGATGAATTAATCAAAAGTTGGTCATTACATCAAATCGTGAGATGGACTAGTATCTGTAAATATTAAGCTGCAAAAGTCGATTTAAATATGAATCCTGCATGTTCTGCGTGTCTCTGTATGAATGGAGCAGATACACAGAAGCGCGTGACGCTCGCGGTGATTTCAGCATCGGCCGTCTCAATGAGGACATAAATACATGAACAATATCTCCAAAACTGCTCTGAGAGTCACTTCATGAGCATTTTACCATTTCATTTGAGTAAAACTAGCGTCATATCATATACACACAGAAATATAAAGGTATTCAGGCAACCCGTCAAAATAAAAGTTCGGTTTAACTTATTGAAGACATTGTGCCAGAAATAGGCTATATTACTATTATTTAGTAGAATGTATGCAATACTACTACTACTACTATTGAAAAATAATAAAACTTTATTTTTTTAAGAAATAATCACAAAATATTTCTTCCATGTTTTAATTTTAATAGTAAATCCCCTTTATTTGCCAAAATTTAAATGTGTTTAATTTTCATTAATGGAAAGATAAATTAAATCAATGTTTTGTACCTTCATCTGATAACCAGTAAAATTTAAATACACAACACAGAATTTCTGAGGGGGAAAAAAAAAACATTTCATAAGGCTACTGTAAGAATAAATAAAAATTGTTTGTATGCATTCAAATAATTAGACATGCTAAAACACAGAATTTGGTAACAGTAAAACATGGTGAGAAAAAAATAAAACATTTCATACAGCCCTAAACATGTCATTGTGTTACACTTTTGATAAATTAATGTTAAATTGTATAAGTTTCATGATTTTAATTAATTAGACATGTTTTTTGATTAATACAATTTAATTTGACCATTAAATAGGAGTCCAGAAAAAATTAAAACGGAAAAAAACGGAATCTAGAAAAATTTAAACGGAGAAAAAAAAACGGAATCTAGAAAAATTAAAACAGAATTTAGAAAAAAATTAAACAGAATTTGAGAAAAAATAAAACGGATTTCATAGGGCCCCATAAAGCCACAGGAGATTGACGTCATGACAGTGCTGACTGACTCAAAAAAAAAAAAATCATGTTCAGTCTCAAACTCTTCAGCAGCAATTTTTACTTTTCACTAAAAAATCTACTTAAGCTCTCGCCCTCAATCATCGCTGTGGTGTATTAATGCGAGCTATGCTAACGTTATCACACTTATGAGTCAATTATGATGTAACGCTTTCACAGGGAGGTGTATTGAGTGTGACCGCAGAAATATACCAGAGTAACATCGAACCATTCACTGCATTCCTCATGCAACCTTTCTTTATCAAGAGCTAACAGGATCCTAACAATGAGCTCATTCTTGGCACAAGGGTTAAACCTTTAACAAAAGGAAAACAACTCAGGCCTGCGATGCATCATGGATGAGGTAAGCTGATTGTTTCCAAAAGGAAAGAGGAGGTGAGGTTTACATGGTAAACACCAGTGATCCAACCCAAAGGTCAAATAGAAACACATTTTCACATGTATACATATATATAAAAAGTTTAATTACGAACATGTAGGAATTAAAGATGCCATGAAATGGCAGTTTTCTTTCCTGTGTTGATGTATTTCCTATTGAAACAGGAAGCTGGGGTGGGGTGAATCATATGGCTCATCCCGTTTGTAAATTGTCAGTATAGGAATGAGTGTTAAAACACGGAAATGAGTTAGCATTTTAGCACTTCCGCTTTCATCATCCCTAAATCAGTGGGTTTTGCTTGAAATAAGGTCTGTAGTGATTACTCACTACTCACTAGAAGCTCAAGTGGCCTCATTTATAAAGCGTGTGTACGCACAGATTTGATTTCAGGGTGTGCGTGTGCGCTTAATTCCACACCAATGCTCATTTTTGTAAAAACTTGCCTTTGACGTGGAAAAGAGCTTAGCGTCACATCAGGGTCTGAGAAGTGCGTGCGTTTTCTGTGCATGCGCTCATTCTATGAATCACACGTACTCGTATCTGAGAGATGATCGTAAGATCAAATTTAGGATGGTTTCTGTGCAACATTTTATAAATGAGGCCCAAGATGTTGTCACATTTTATTCTACAACACAACATTTTAACAGGACTACAGAGGCTGTCGAAGACATTAAATATCATTAAACAGAACAGGGAAACTCATTTAATCCACTTTTACAGCCTCATTGTATTTGTATTTGCACTTTTGCAAACTATTCTAATTTTTATTTTTTTTTTTGTAGATTTTAAATGAGGACTGAAGGTGTTGTTAGAAGATTAATGGTGGTGACGCTGAAGTCATGTGACCGTAGTATACTTTGTTTATAGCCTGCTTTTAGCTTTTTACCTATACAGTATTTAGGCTTCAAAGTTCACACAGTATGAATTAGACCTTATTTTTAGAATTAATTCAAAACCAGTTGAAAAATCCTGTTGGCTTTTTGTTGATTAAACCAGGGTGATGCTAACTAGCCTTTAGTGTCCGCAGTTTGTACCACAGGCAAAACAAATGAAGACATTTTCTTCACAACCAAGTCTTGGCTGGAAAAGGAGATTGAGTAAATAAAAGAAATACAAGCTTAATCGAAAACACACTGACAAGAAATGATGTGCTTCTTAGTCTGTGGCAGGAGAAGGAACATTCTCATTACAGAGAGCATTTTATTCAACAAAAATTGTATGGTCTAATATGTGTCAACATCTTATAATCAGAATATTTGTTAAACGCTTGTTATTTTTTCATAGGAGAGCTAGACATGGACTGGACAAAACTACAATTTTGATTTTATTTCCAAAAGTCCAGAATGAACGAATGATGTCTAGAAAGCTATCCATTAGCATTAGGTTTGTTAGCGCATGATAGCCAACGGAGAATATATCATTTTAAGAGTCCTACAAAAGTAATCGGTCACTGGTAAATCATCTGTTATTAATATATAATGAAATATTTGAGATTTGTACAGTATGTTGCATTATCAAAACATGGCCATCAAAGTATAGCGGTACCTTACAATAATCATTTCAACACCAAACCTTGTTAAATAAGCAGAACATACTGTAGCAGACCATGAGCTTCAGCTTACTTTGCCTATGTAGAAACCTCTGACATTTAATAATCATCACAATGTCCTCACAGCCATATGAGTCTGATGTGATCATGGTAACTTTTGACATTTGATTGTGTGTTCCTCCGTCAGTCATCACATTAGTTTGCTTTTAGACTTCATAAGCTGGGTCAGCAAAAGAAACTCATTGGAGGAAACTGAATATTTCCTGTGATCAAGTCGAGCACTGCAACAGTGTGGTGGAAAGTGATATTTTCTCAAATAACAACCTAACACAGCTGCCCTGCTCTGGCAATTGTTGAAAAGCGAACTCAAAGATGAAAACCAGCAGATGTGATGTGTTCAGGATGTGAATGGACCACACAAGGATTTCTGCAATATAAATGGACAAGAGCATGGTTAACTATTGTACGCTTTTCTCAAAGTTTGGGGATGTGTTACTGAAGACTGTGACGAGCATTTGCATGATTTTAGAAGGACATCTAGTGGCTACATTGTTCTTGCCACTCAACCAAATTAAGTCAAACAGGTTAACCCTGACAGAAACCATTCATTTTACTTATAACCTTCAGTGTGTTTGGTCTGGGTCTCAGAAGACTCATCAACCACAATATACATCACTCTCTTTGAGGTGTAGGTTTAGTACCTCTGTCTGTTTTTCTTCTTGGTAAAACATGCTTTTTCACCTGTTCAGTGATGGTCTCAAATGGATGCTGTATAGAGCTAAAAATACATATCATAAAGACTGTTGGAGCTTGAGAAAGTAGTTAAAAAATATCTACATTGGAGAGTTAAATCAGCTTCTTGAACCTATTGAGATTTCAATCCATGATCAATCACATTGAGCACTATTTGTAATTTGTTTCTTGTTTGAAATGGGATATTGTTTGGACTGTGTTGTCTAAAATTGGTCGCGTTTACACTGGCTGCAAGTACACTTCAAAATGATGCAAGAAAATTGGCACTAGTCAACTCTCCGACAACAAAGACTGCATTTGCACTGAAACACGTCAAAATATTGGACCTGTGCATTAGGCCCTGCAGTGTGCGTAAATGAGGCTGCTGATTTGTATCAGTTGTTAAGGAGCAGGCAAGTGCCAATTTTATTTCAATTTCAAGTCTATATATCAAGCCTGGACATGCCTATTGAAGGCACCAGGAGACTCTCTACAGGGTAAATTATATGGTTGTTTCTGAGAAAACCAATTTCACTGCTTGTCAATGCAATACTTCACTCTATTACTCTGTATTTTATCACCCACATCCAGACAACACAGACATTCAAAAACTTTTTTCAGGGCGTTTTGGTAACTGGCAGGATAGGTTTTTTGGTAAAAATTTGGTAAACATGACAACGTTTGCAATTCACTTCTGTTACATAAATCCATGCCATATTTAACTAGGAAAAAAAAATGTAGAGTGGGGATTGATTTCATCCACTCATAAATTGCTCTGTGTTATTGATTTGGAGGAAAGCATTAAAAAAAGAAGGATTGGTCATGTGTTTTACATCAAAACCAAGTTACAGTTTGTATTGAGGAAGACCATTGTTTCCTTTGGAATTATGTGCACTGATGAAACATGCACAATATGATCATTAACATGCATTAAGAAAGTAACTTTTTGATTCATGATGACCAAGCACAACCTGAAAATGCCTTTGGCATGCTGACTTCATCAGCTCTCTTCTCAACAGTCTGGCAATATTCAGTGGTGCCATCTGGTGTTTTTCTCCTCTCAAAGGGCAATTTAGCCAAATTATAACTCCAGATGAGAGCAGCATTTGAATGAACCACATGCGTGTATGAAGATATGATATTTAGCTCTGAATCTCATCACTATTTGACTGGATTTATGTATGTAATAGTCACCTGTTATTCCTGTGCATTGATTCTCAATGATTTTACTCCAGGATCCAGATTTACATTGGACACCAAGTGGCAACTCAGCACAGTGCCTAAACTGTTACAGAAAAAAAAGCCTTTAAACCAAACACATTTATTAACACTAGGCCAAAAGTTGCATTATTATGAAGTGACAAGTTGTGCCAAAATATGGTAGAGGCTGATTGGATCCACAACATTTGAATGAATGGGAAGTATTTATTTTGCTCTCCTAAATATATGCACAATTACGGTACATAATTAGTTGTGTATGATTTGCATTTAGCATTGTTTTTACCTGTTATTCAACCTTATCAGACCTGCGAGAGACTTATAACCCATTTTTGGGGTCACAACCTGCTAATTGAAAAAACACTGTTCTTGTGTATTTATGTAGCTGACAGCTGACAGGAGTTGAGCTAAACTGATATGCTGTTATTGTCTCTATCCCTGAACCTTTTTATTGTTAGAAAGCTTTTGCAATAACCAATTTCACTTCTGATCATCCAGACTTACATTGTGTCCTAAACAGACATGACGCAATAAGATTCCAGTGACAAGCAATGTGTCTGTCCACACCAGACGCAACACAGAAACGTGACACAATAGAATCAATCAAAAATCACAGCCAATCACAAGCGCGTGTGGGCGGGATCTCTCTCCAAGCGCAACAAAATTGATAAGCATTTTCTTTGGCATTTCTGTACTGCCAAGATAATGATGGTGGAATGATGGAAATGTACGTAACGATTAAAGGGTTATTTCACCCAAAAATGAAAATTCTGTCATTAATTACTCACACTCATGTTGTTCCAAACCCATAAGACCTTCATTCATCTTCAAAACACTAATTAAGATATTTTTGATGAAATCTGAGAGCTTTCTGACCCTGCCATAGACAGCAAGGGTACCACGGTCAAGGCACAGAAACGTAGTAAGGACATCAGTAAAACAGTCCATGTGACATCAGTGGTTCAACCGTAATTTTACAAAGCTACGAGAATACTTTTTGTGCACAAGGACAACAAAAATAACGACTTTATTCAACAATTCAAGATGAACGAAGGTCTTACAGGTCAGAATTTTCATTTTTGGGTGAACTATCCTTTAAGTTCAGTTACTACCTCACTAGAATTCTGCTTGATGCTAAAGGAAAGCAGCCAGAGAGGGATTTCGCACCAGAGATCTGGCATCCATAGCTGTTCTCGTCAAAGTGGAGGAGGATTTCTTACAGCACATCTTGACTCCTCAGTCCTCAAATCCACCTCCAGCTCTCCAGCCACAATCCTTTAATCCACAGTCCACACACACCGTGCTCTTCAAACATCAACACTTTAATTAACAGGTCACAAGGATGTTTAAGAGAAGACTAATATCCCTGAGCATTAATCATTCAAGAGAACCCACATCAAATTTGATTCACATATTGATGAGATGAAATACTTTGAGCACGTTCGGCCAATGGTAGAGAATTTAAGTAGACCAAGATGAGATACCATATGAATAAAACAGTGATAGATATTTTCGATCCCCACTTGACTTCATCTTCAAATTGAGGTCTGCCACTGTTATTACAAGATCTGTTAGATGGGTTTTATTGGAGTGCTGTGAAGATCTCAAATGACGAATGACTAGAATGGAAATAATAATCTTCACACCTCCTCCACATGTCTCTTCATACACCTTTCATATTACTTTTTGATGACTGAATTTCAATCTGTTGGAGTCAACTAATTTCACGACTCGATTCCTATTCCTATTGCCTCTTAATGGCGGTTAAGTGATATTTGTCTGTCAGGTTGCTGTTCCAGTGAATCAGGGAGCTCGTGCCAGTTTCACCTCCTCCTAATGGTCAACTTGGGTACTGAGCTACATTAAATCCACCCAGTTCTGTTCTGTCATGGAACAGTTGATCTGAGTTAAGCCCTGTTCACACCAAGAACGATAACTATAAAGATAACAATATTAGTGTTCACACCAGCAAACGATATCATCTGTTTATTCTAAGCACACTCTCGTCTGCGGCTTTAAATTCTCCAGCTCGTTATAGCAGGATGGATTCTGATTGGGTGTCAGTGTTTTTATCGTTCATCAGCTGGAAAAAATCATTCTGAAAGTGATTCCAACGATATCGTTTCTCTGTGCCTTTATCGTTATAGCTGTGGTGTGGACTCTGCTATTCTTTAATACTGAGAACAGTTTTTAGAACTATATCTTTATCGTTCTCTTTGCTGAAAAAACCCACTAAAACCAGCCTAAGCTGGTTGGCTGGTCTTAGCTGGTTTAAGCTGAAAGTAGCTGGTCTCCCAGCCTGGCTAGGCTGGTCAAGCTGGTTTTAGCTGGTTGTTCCAGCTGGCCTCCCAGCCTGACCAGCTAAGGAAGTGGCCAAACTCCTCTAAAACCAGCCTGCTGTCCAAATATGACCAGCTAAAACCAGCCAACCAGCTTAGGGTGGTTTTAACTGGTTTTTATCGTTCTTGCTGTGAACAGGCCTTTAGTCTGCCATCTTGTCGACCTGGGTTGAGAACAATGGGTTACTCTTTTGTGTAATATGTGACCCTGGACCAAAAACCAGTCATAAGCATCAATTTTGTGAAATTAGATTTATACATCATCTGAAAGCTGAATAAATAAGCTTTCCACTGATGTATGGTTTGTTATGACAAGATTTGGCCGAGATACAACTATTTGAAAATCTGGAATCTGAGGGTGCAAATCAAAATACTGAGAAAATCACCTTTAAAGATGTCTAAATGAAGTTCTTAGCAATGCATGTTACTAATAAAAAAATAAGTTTTGATATATATACGGTAGAAAATCTGAACATGATCTTTACTTAATATCAAGAATCAGGCATAGCTACCATTGGCGAATCCTACCAAAATATTAAATTTCACCCTAAAATAAATCATTTTATTTTGAATCAAAAGCATATCCCTTCTCATTATTAAAATTATCAGTATAGCATAAATGAATTTCAGAACAACAAATATTATCATATGTTAGCATGAACGTGTATACTAGATAGAAAGAGCTTAAACCTTAAACGTGTGTTCTGTGTTTACATTTGAGTTTTTAACAGTTGAAGTTTGAAGGACCAGTCAGAAAAGATATAAATACCTTATCAGAACAGCCTAAAGGTTCGTGTCAAGTTTTGTGGTCATTCCTTTAAAGCTTTAATGCTAGAAATTTGGTCTCAGAATAAGAAACGGAACAATAATAAGCTTTAATAGTAACGTACATTTGTATATTGCCATCTGTATAAGCCAACACAATCACAAAGATAGCCCCTTTCTTGTACATTATTATTATTAGTAGTAGTAGTAGTAGTATTACTACTACTACTACTACTACTACTACTACTACGCTACACTCCGAATTTCAGCGAACTCGAGTAACGTTACAAAAGTGACTTTTATTTTGAAATGAAGCGCAACACGGAAGTAAGAACTCAGCTTCACTGTGCCACGGATAAAATAACTTGTTTATAGTAGTCGCTTACGGCCATTTAACTAGTAATTAATACGGACAAAGAATGGAAAAATGGTAAAATAATATCTGCATTTTACTGTACGGTTGTTGCCACTGCTGTGTCGATAAATATGTCCAGTTATGTTGAATATCAATGAAAGGTAGTCAGGAATTATTGTGTAAAATGCCCTTTTCCTTTTGTGCTCATTTTCTGATTTTATGCTCTGTCTGTTCCTGTTTTGAACGTATATAGCTGTGTATTATGTGTAGTTACTTTTAGTTACTTTCGATGATTAATTATGATTATGATATTTTGCAGATAGTCTTATGGCAGATGACACAATGGACATTGGGAAGCAATCTCGTCTTTCACGTCCTCACAGAATAAGTGAATCTTCAAAGGTATACATAACAGTGTTGTTACTGATAACTAATAATGAGACTACTAAAAATCATTTTCGATATTTGAAATAGAGCTCAAATAAAATTAAACTTTTTAAAACTTAAATGGAAAACAACTAAAAAAACAAACTTGAAACTGAAATAAAATAAATTAAAGCATCATCTTCAAAAAATGTCTAAAGACATATTTATTTTTTTGTCAGCACCTGACCAATTAATACTAGCACTTACCTATCTATTCTGTTCTATTCTATTCTATTTTATTAAAAAGTAAAAATCTATGTGTACTGTGCTGGACTAACTGAGACTTGTCACAGCGCTTGTATACTCTCTTGTTGGTCTGATTGCTTCTATTGTTCTCCTCATTTGTAAGTCGCTTTGGATAAAAGTGTCTGCTAAATGATTAAATGTAAATCTAAAGGTAAACAGAAACATGAAACCCCCCCAAAAACGATTAAAAAATAAGCAATTTACAAAAAAGTTACTTTTTAAAATAGAAGCCCATTAAAAATGTTAATAATACAATACTACTATACAGTTTTATTTTCATGAATAATTTTAACTCATTCTATAATATAAACATTTATTGTTATATACTCAATAATTGTGTTATTACAAAAAATAACTTTTATTTTTACATTAATTTAAAGGTACACTCAGTATTGTTTTTTTTACCAATTAAAAAAGGTTTAATAATAAATAAAAAGCTAAAAGAACATTTAACAGATTAAACTGAGTTATATCAGTCTGCCAAACATTTTATTCTGCATGTTGACATCACATGACCAGCTAACAAACCTCATACACCTCGACTTATAGGTGTCAGTATAAAATTCAAAACCACTGGTGGATGACTAAACAAAAAAACTGCACATTTAATATCTATAGCACCTATTAAAAATTCTGTATCAAGTGTCTTGAAACTATCATGCACTAACTAACTCGTGCACTTAATTTCCAGCGATATCGTCAACTTGAAAGCACAGATACTATTTGAACTGAACTGAGCTGAACAATGACATCACTGAATCAATGATGAACTGACTTTAACTGAAAATTGAGTGTTTACTGTTGTCTTTTTGCATTATTACACACTATTTTTCCTATTTAATACTGTAAAGCTGCTTTGACACAATCTGTGTTGTTAAAAGCGCTTTATAAATAAAGGTGACTTGACTTGACTTGTACAACAGGTGTATCGATGGGCAGACCAGGCTAACTACCTCCTTCAAGGTTTAAATGAGCAAAGACAGCATGGCCAGCTGTGTGATGTTGTTCTGGTGGCCGATGACCAGCGGATCCCTGCACACCGGGCTCTGCTTGCAGTATCTAGCCCCTACTTCCAGGTAGGGGTGTGCGATATGACGGTTTTTGATTGTGGACGATAAAAATGTCTCCATGATCTGCTTTTGAAGAAATATCATTAAAAAAAAAACGTACTGTACTGTATATTAGATGTGTGCAGGTCTTAAAGGGACAGTATTAAACATGCAGCCGACTGTCGTTAAAGGGATAGTTCACACTTAAATTTAATTTCTGTCATTATTTACTCACTCACATGTTGTCCCAAACCTGTATTAAATTTCTTTCTTGTGCTGAACACAAAAGAAGATATTTTGAAGAATGTGGGTAACCAAACAGTAGCTGGTCCACATTGACTTTGATAGTAGGAAAAAAAATACTATGGAAATCACTGTGAACCAGCAAGTGTTTGGTTTTCCACATTCCTCAAAATAGCATTTATGTTCAACAGAAGAAAGAAACTCATTCAGGTTTAAAACAACTTTTAAGTAAATGATGGTATAAAAATAAAATACTATGACAGAACTGACAGACAATTTTTGGGTGAACTATTCCTTTAATTTTAATAAAATAACAAAACACAAAAAGAAAAATCAGTCACTACTCTTGGCTAAAAAAACTTTAATACAGTTGCTTTAATAGGAGTCAATCTATGTAGTGTTTTATTTTTATATTTGTTCATTCAATTTCTTGAACGCTCCTGCTAAATACACCTATTGTACCTGAAAATAAAACAGTGTTTTATTTCTATATTGTGTATATGTAATGTGTATCATCGTTCTTATTTTTTTTAATAACAAAGATAAAATAATGACACCGATTTTTATCTTTGCCCACTTTGGCCTAAATATCCATCATTCTTTTTTATACTTTGTTACCGTGGAAGGCTTTGTCTTTATAATAGGTAAAGTAGTTTGGCGGTAATGCTCAAACAACTTGCAAAATAGTAAAACCAACATGACAAAGAAGTGTAATAAAATCGTAAATCATAATATTTCTAAAAAAAAAAAAAAAAATTGTGATATGATATTTTTGACATATTGCCCACCCCTACTTCCAGGCGATGTTTACCTTGGGGATGCGAGAGGAGCATGAGGCAGAAGTAGAGCTGGTGGGAGCCTCATGCGTTGGCGTTAAAACAGTAGTGGACTTCCTGTACAGCGGCGAGTTACCTCTAGATGGTGGAAACATCGACTACGTCCTGGAAACTGCTCACTTGCTGCAGGTGTGGCGAGCTGTGGATTTCTGTTGCCAGTATCTGGAGAAAGAGGTGCGTGAGGACAATTACTTGTACCTTCAGGAGCTTGCCTTCCTCTACAGCCTGGACCGGCTGGATGCCTTCATAGACCGCTTCATTCTGGAGCATTTCGCCACGCTTTCCCTCACACCCGAGTTTCTCCAAGATGTGCGGATGCCCAAGCTTTGTGCTTACCTTGCAGATGAGCAGGTGCAGCATGAGAACGAGCAAGCTCTTCTGCAGGTCGCCTTGCAATGGTTGAGTCAAAGACCCGAACGTCCTGCGTTCGCCCAGGAGCTCCTCTCCAGCGTTCGTTTTGCTCTCATTCCTCCGGATGACCTCATAGGGCGCATATTGCCGGCCATACGCTCCCTCCTGCCTCCAGACACAGGCTGTGAGGCGCTAGTGGAGGAGGCCGTGGGCTACCACACCAGAGTCAGTGCCCAACCTGTACTGCAGACAACACGCACAGGTAGGGGTGTGCAATATTAAAGCAATTGCTTTTATAAAATGGTTATTCCATATACACTGTAAAAAATTACTGTGATTTTAATGGTAAAAACTCTGAAAATGCTAGAGTAAAAACCTGTTAAATGGTTAACGGTAAGTTCCCCTAATATATATGGTGAAAAACTGTAATAGACATTTCAGACAGTTTTACAGTAAAATACTATTTTTGGAAGTGAAAAAGAATGTAAAATTTACAGGGAAAAAACGTAAATTGACGTTCCCAGAATTCCCTGCTTTGCATTTCAAATTTGATGTTTTTTCTTTGAAATAACTATGTTTCTTCTTAGTTTTTTTCTTATTTAGTAGGGTTGTATGTTACATCTAATGTTGTTAATTAATGTTAATTAATGTTTATTGCATATTTCAGTTTTAAGAGTGTCACCATGATGCTGTTTAGTGTTTGTGTGAATGACACTGTGCACCTTCTATATACATCTATATATATTAGTATTGACCTTCTCAGCTTGTGGAAAAGCTGCTTGTGGTGAGCTTTGGTTCATCATGTGACTTTCTCATCACCACCTGATTTTGATGGTTAATCAGTGTAGGTACAAAACAGATTTCAGAACTTCAATAGGTTGGTATTACATTACATTACATCAGTTAAAGAAATACGGTTTTTAACTGTAAAATAAAGTTAAATCCGTAAACCCTAAAACGTTGCTACCATATTTTTTACGGTAAAATTCTGGCAACCACAGCTGCCGTTTTTTTACCGTAACTTTTACGGGATTTTTTTTTAAAGTGTACGTAGAAAGATTTCACAAAATAAAACAAAGCAAATAAAATGTAATAATATTAATAAAACATTATTCTTCCAGCAAACAATATAGTTCCTCAGAAACGGTTATATGAACGCAACCATAGATATGTATACGTAGAGGCCTCATTAGCGACTGTTTCTATGGGCCGCTATGCGTAAGCCGCCCGCCATATTGTAATGGTCAACTTGACGTCATTCACCATCATAATCACTGAATTTTAGAAAGATGCCACAATCCTGCACAGAATGGCTCAATGGCTCTGTGCGAACCTACAGAATGGTGAATGCTGTCAAGTTGACCGCTCCAAGATGGTGGCCGCATCTACGTGCCTGGAGTGGTCCAGTGGGGCATCTATACATATCTATGGTTGCAACAAAGTGGTTGCCGAGCAACACACAAAGTAAACAAAGGTGTAGGTGTAGGAACTATCCGTTTTATAAGGTGATTTTTGATCGTGGACGATAAAAATGTCTCCATGATCTGCTTTTGAAGAAATATCATAGTACTGGCTACAGCACACATTCTGTCAGTTGCAGTTCTGGCGCATCCACCTCAATATACTGTATAACGCCACATACATTCACATCAGTGTTAACTCAGTGGTAGAGTTACACTCACAGAACACTGCACTTATTCGCAATCACAAAAGTACATAATTTGCATGTGCTTTAAAGCCTTGCCGGTTAAACATTTCATTCACGTTCCGTTCTGACGTGCGCTTTTTCTGAGCGCATACACCTGAAGTGTGTGCATTAAAAAAGAGCACCTGATTACTGGACTGAGTTATCTTTTGCGCTAATACTGTCAAAACACACAAGGTTTACATATAACCACAGTTGGTAATGTCTAAAATGAAAGTAAACAATTGAGAGAAAAACGGATGTATGCCTGTACTGTATATTAGATGTGTGCAGGTCTTAAAGGGACAGTAATAAACATGCTGCCGACTGTCATTAAAAGGATAGTTCACACTTAAATTTAATTTCTGTCATTATTTACTCACTCACATGTTGTCTCAAACCTGTATTAATTTCTTTCTTGTGCTGAACACAAAAGAAGATATTTTGAAGAATGTGGGTAACCAAACAGTAGCTGGTCCACATTGACTTTGATAGTAGGAAAAAAATACTATGGAAGTCACTGGGGACCAACAACTGTGTGGTTACCCACATTCTTCAAAATTACATTTATGTTCAGCAGAAGAAGAAATTTATTCAGGTTTAAAACAACTTGAGAGTCAGTAAATGATGGTATAAAAATAAAACACTGACAGAATTGACAGACAAAATGTTAATAAAACAACAAAACACAAAGAGAAATCACTCACTACTCTTGACTGAAAAACTTTAATACAGTTGCTTTAACAGGAATCAATCTATATTGTGTTTTATTTTTTATATATTATTTTTTATATTTTTTAATTAAAAAAAATATTGTGATATGATATTTTTTCCATATCGCCCACCCCTACGCACAGGCCTTCGAGGAGGTGTGGAGCGCCTGCTGTTGGTGGGAGGGGAGGTGTCTGAACGCGGAGAGGAGTTGAGTGCTGAGGTGTGCTGGCTGGATGAAGAAGCAGGAAAGTGGGTTGTTGAGACTCAGCTGCCAGCTCAGAGGAGTCACCACTGTGTTGCTGTTTTGGGGGGATTCATCTTCACCACAGGTGGGAGCTCCTCACGGGACAACGGGGGAGACTCTGCCAGCAACTTGCTGTATCGATATGACCCACGAAGCAACTTGTGGATAAAGGTAATACGCTTCAGTCTTGACAATTTGACGAGTCGGTGACAGAGTATTAATAGTTAACTAAAACTTAAACTGAAACTAAAACTAAAACCATAAAAAAAATAAAATAAAATAATAAAAACTTTTTATTTCAGCTAGTTGCCAAGGCAACATTTTAATTTATTTTAACTTATAAGCTAACACTGAAAATGAAGTATGGAAATTAATAAAAACTAATTTATGTATATATATATATATATATATATATAAACCGCCACTGAATAAAACATAAAAAAGGTAATTGCGACTTTTTATTTCACAATTCTAACTTTTTTCTCGCAGTTGCGAGTTTAATCAGAATTGTGTCATATAAAATCGCAATTTTGTTTTTTTGTTTTTTTTCTCAGAATTGCCTGATACAAATTCGCAATTCAGACTTTTTTTCTCAGAATTGTGTCATATAAACTCGCAATTCTGTTTTTGTTTTTTTTTTCTCAGAATTGCCTGCTACAAACTCACAATCTGACTTTTTTCTCAGAATTGCGTGATAAACTGGTAATTGCGAAAAAAATTCAGAATTGTGAGAAAAATTAATACTAAATTACTAAATTACTTTTTTTTTTTTTTTTATTCTGTGGCGGAAATGGGCTTCCATAATAATCTTAATGATACTAAAATAACAGTGACATTTAAGTTTTAACAGTAGGGCTCTAGACTATGACTAATTAAACCTAATTAAAATGAAAATTGAAAATAAATATTAAATAATAATAAAATAAAACAATAATAAATAATAACAAAAGCTATAATCCTAGTGATACTAAAATAACAGTGACATTTAAGTTTTAACAGCAGGGCTCTAGACTGGGACTAAATGGCTGCATCTGATCACTTCTTACTGCACTAGTTATTGTTCTAGGTATTTACCTATAGCAGCTAATGAATCAGACGTCTTGCACATTCATTGAAAATAGCTTCCTTTTACATTGAAAAATAAGTGGATAGATGAAAATATAGCATTTTATTTTTTAAATTTTTTAAAAGTTGTCATTTTTTTGTAATTTTCGTTAGTATTCCTAAGCATGAGAGGAAGACGAGTATTAATCTAAGTGATCTGTTGATCTGCAGGGTGCCCCTATGAACCAGCGGCGTGTGGATTTCTATCTGGGAACCGTGGGAGACTGTCTTATAGCTGTTGGGGGACGCAATGATAGTGGTGCTTTGTCTTCTGTAGAAGTGTACCATCCTGCTGAGGACTACTGGACCTACGTTGCAGGATTGCCAAGGTTTGTTATTTGTTTTTGATCATTTCTTCAAAAGGTTGCACCAGTTTATGTAGATATTTATTTTGAATCCTACTGTTCAAAAGTTTAGGGTCATTAAGTTGTATTTTTTTTTTTAAGAAAATTAGTAGTTTTATTCATCAAGAGTGTGTTAAATTGGGCAAAAGTGCCAGTGAAGGCATTTATAATGTTACCAAAATATATATGTATTTAAAAAAATCTGTTCTTTTGAATTTTTTTATTGATCAAAGAGTCCTGATAAAAAATATATCACGATTTTCACAAAAATATTATATAAATTTTATAAAATATTATTTAAAAATATATATAATATATTAGGGCAGCCAGCTTAATGCGTTAACTTAATTAATTAGTTATGTACGTCATCTTGTATTTAATACAGTTGACTGTTGACACATATGATGCACGGCAACAACTCCATAAATGCAGTTATGCCCTAAAAGTGAAGATATTGGGGAAAAAAATAAGCGATAAGCGAGATATTACACGAGTGTTGCTTTTGTCACGATAGCACAAGTGCAAATGTGATTTTAAACAACAGTTCAGTAAAGAAGAAGTTAATACTGTTGTATTTTAAACACAATGTTGTCTGTTTTTGCTCAACTTTGCTAACAGAAATACCTAAAGCCATAGCAGAACTGTTGTGCATCTGTGAGCAACATAGCAGTGTTTAGTTTCTGAATGAATCTGCGTTTTGAACGAATCATGTGAACCAGTGATTCAAAGGCCCATTCATAGCAGGGTTGCAAGGTTTTCGCAACAAAACCCGCCCAACTGATAGTTTTCACACGACGTCACAGCCTTATAGGAACGTCCACCTGGAGGGCAAAACGAGACTTTGCTCCACTGACCGGCAGTTATTTTTATAAGGTTTGCATTAAGTAGTAAAACGCTGATATTGAAAGGCGAAATTCAGTACACACCTTACTGATGATGCATACTTTGTACAGGCAAGCAGATGAACCCAGAATATAAACGCAACGTGCAAAGTTTCACATTAAATTAGGGCTGTGCAATTAATCGAATTCGATTATCATGCGCATCTCGTCAGTGAAGCCGGTTCCGTGATTAGCAGTAAATCGCCATCACCTGTTTTCAGATGGAGCGGCATTTACTACACAGAGCCGTAGTTCACCAACAAGCTAGGCAATATCGCGTTCATAATCGCAGATGAATCGCTTTCGATTTTGAACGTGATATTGCCTAGCTTGTCGGTGAACTACGGCTCTGTGTAGTAAATGCCGCTCCATCTGAAAACAGGTGATGGCGATTTACTGCTAATCACGGAACCGGCTTCACTGACGAGATGTGCATGATAATCGAATTCGATTAATTGCACAGCCCTACATTAAATGGTTTCCCATGGAAAACCATTATAAAGAAAACATGGAACCATTTAGCGCATTACGTTCATATTCTGGGCTCATCTGCTTGCCTACATAAAGTAGGTGTAATCAATAAGGTGTGTACTGGATTTGTTTATTTAATATCACTGTTTTAAATACATTAAGACACTTTAAGTTTTTTTCACAACGTTATGTCGCGCTGTTTAGTGATTGAAATATTGCGGCAGGTGCATATAATATGGATTGCAAATGGCCAAAACTTGCATTTTGTTCACATATCTTTTTTTTTCATTCTTTTGAGAGGTAATCTAAATATTTGCAGCTTGGAATCAGATGGAAAATTGACAGGCTTGTGCTGCAGTTCTATGGATGTTTTGCCCTCCAGGTCTTCGAGCCGGTCACGTGACTGAAAAGCTATGAATTGCTACACAAAACTAGCCCAAATGTGTTTCGAGCGGGGTTCAGTGGTAAAAATCGTGTTCCGGGGGTTAAAATACACGTTTTTTGATGGGGTTCTTCTGGTACAATTCGCATTCCAGGGACTAAATATCATGTTATTGGGGTCGCTTCAACTCGCGGACATGAAACACTACCTGCGGCAACAGTGTTAAAGTAGGCCGATTCCGCGGGAAAACCACAGACTTGGCAACACTGATTCAAAGTGAGAGCTGTTTACGTAATTCCTGAAAGAATCAGCCGTTTGAATGAATCTGCTGGCAGTTTTAGTCTCTTATTTAGAGTATCATTTCAGTAAAGAAAAAAAAATAATAAATTTGAAAAAAAAAAAAACCTTAAAGGGATAGTTCACCCAAAAATTAAAATTTTGTCATAATTTACTCCCCCTCATGTCGTTTCAAACCTGTATGACTTTCTTTTGTGGAACATAAGATATTTTGAAGACTGTTGGTAACCAAGCTATTTTGGTTACCAGTGACAAAAAATACTGAGGTGTTTCTCAAATTATCTTCTTTTACAGTATGTTCCATAGTTTACGTTAGGCTGTTGTAGCCTAAACGTTTATGTGTAAAAAAATTTATGTTTAATGAAATAAAATATTTCTTTCTAAAGCTACTATTTAATGTCTACTTGATACTTTTCTCGTTTAACACAATAATAGCTTTAAAGGGATAGTTCACCCAAAAATGATAATTCTGTCATTAATTACTCACCGTCATGCCGTTCCAAACCCGTAAGACCTTCGTTCATCTTCAGAACACAAATTAAGATATTTTTGATGAGATCCGAGAGCTTTCTGACCCTCTATAGACAGCAAGGGAACTACCAAGATCAAGGCCTAGAAACGTAGTAAGGTCATCGTTAAATTAGTTCATGTGACATCAGTGGTTCAACCATAACACTGTGCGCAACGATACAGTTAGAAGGCTTTTCAGTCTACAAATCGCCATCATTTACCATGGATTTACTGTAGTACCACTAACTGCACCATGGTATTGAGTCAGAAATGTGGGTATTTGTGTCGAATTTTATTATATTATTAATGTAGACATGTGTTAAATTTATTGAAGGAGGAGAAATGGAATGTAATTACAGTATTTTTTTGTGATAAAGCTATAGCGTTTATGCGTTTATACTAAATGTATTTAGACTACTGTTTTTCATACAAATACCTAGAAGCCATATTACATTTTTACCATGGTATTGAGGTGCTATATTTGTGGTTTTAACTGTGGTTAACATGATATGCTACTATGGAAGACCAATGTTAAAAAACAACAAAAAAAAAAAAACACCTCAAACAGAATAAGTACATTTCACCGTATAAAAATGAGATTGCTCCTATTTTTACAGATATAACTAATTTTGATAATGAACATAAATCTACATCCTAACTCATGCTACTATCAAATGTGTATTTCTAAAGGTCTCTGCACACTGAGTCCGAAATTTTCGCATGCGTTTTTTCGCATTCGCAATCCTAAAAATTCGTCACGCGCAGAGACCTTGCACACTGAGTCCGATGCGTATTAATTAATCCGTTGCGAAAAAATTCGCAAAACTATACAAAATGTCTTCAAGCAGTGAGGATGATTTTGTTGTCCTCTCTCCTCTTAAAAAAAGAAAAAGAAAAAGGAAATATTGGGTCCATCCAATCCTTAGATTGCGCAGAGAGGAAGGAGAGTTCCACCTCCTTATCAAAGAGCTGCGGGATTATCTCGAGAGATTCAAAGTTTATTTCAGGATGTCAGTGCCTCAGTTTTGATACTTTTGCTAGCGATACTGGAGCCACATATTAAAAAGAAGACCACCAATTTCCGTGAACCAATTGATCCTGAACAGAAACAATCTGTCTTTATATTCTGTATCTTTGTATTCCGCACTTTGTTTGTCATAAAGTGCTCTGTGCTGCGAGACGAAGTGGATTAATTTGTCTGAAGCCATTGTGGATTTTGGCTTTCGCTTGTACGGTGGCTCTGAATTGTCAAAACACCTTCTCAAAGCATCTCAAAATGCTTTATACGGATGCGAAAAACGCAAAAAAATCGAACCCGATCCGAATTTTTTTTTGACGGACGAAAATTTCGGAGGCAGTGTGCAAACGTGATTGACATAACGTGAGGTCGTATTTATTTTTCAACGTGCGAAAATTTCGGACGAAAAATTCGGACTCAGTGTGCAATGGCCTTAAGAGACAAAAAAAGTTATATTATTAATAATATTAACAGGCAACACAAACCTGTTTCTTGATTTGAAACAATATTACAAATTAGAACATGCAGAACTAAGAAATTATTATTTTTTCTATCAAAATAATTATTTTGTTAAGGAAAAATGACTGGAAAAGTGTAAAGAATTCAAAAACGAAGTGTTTGTCATGTTCTGACCATAAAGAATACTTTAAAACCCCAATTAACCGTCTGGTTAATTGGGGTTTAATCTTTTTACAACTTTCACATTGGAGCAAAAATCTGCCTTTAAACTTGAAAGAAATAAAAATTTGACATAAATCGTGATAATTATCGATATCGACTGATATGAAAAAAAATTATCTAGATAGTCATTTGAAGTGCGCCACTCGGACCATTTATCTGCTTGGATTATCGAGATAATTTTTTGGCCATATCGCCCAGCCCTAGCGTGACACAGAATATGCACATGTGCGTACTTTGATCAGAAAATAAACATACGTTGTTTCAGTGGCGGGCCGTGCATTTCACACCTAGGCCTTCAGTGGCATCGTACATGAATTAATCCACCTCTTAATACCATCATAATGATGCCACAGCTATAGAAGCCATAAATATTACACACAAATGCAGTATAACAGGGCACTGCATCACAGACAGATATCTCATGTAGTGAGAATGAATGCTATTACTAAAGCTAGAAACCCAATTAACACAATTCAACAAGTTGCCACACCTGCGCAACGCACATCATCTTTAGCTGAAGCATTAACCTGACAAAATAACACAACCGATGTTCTTACAGACATTTATTAACTCAAACCAAATTATACCTTACAGATAACATTGGTATAAAACAAATAAGGCGATTACATGTGTTTTAAAGTTGACATAACAATTTAACGAACTCTTACTGCTTTTCGTGCTACGGGTCTCCCCGCGCGCTGCGGGAGGAAAATACTAGTTAGTACAGCTTTACCGGGAAAGCGAGCAAGTAACAAGAAATAATTAATAGAAGACGATGAAGAAAAGCGTATACATGTGTTTTAATGCACCACTATGACTCTCTTCAGGACGAGTCTCCCATCGGTCTGCCTCTGCCAGCGGCGCTGCGGCCGGAGGAAAAGACCAGTTAATACAGCTCGACTCGGAAACTGAGATATTCTTACAGAAACTTAAACCTGGCTTTATATCTCGTAAATAACATCAGAATACAACGCAATAAAGCGATTAAAAAAAAAATAAAAAAAATGAAATTTAACCTACCATACTCTACTGGTTTTTCATCTTCATGAGTCTTTAACAGCGCGGTGCCGAGGAGGTGTGTTGTTGTTTTCCGCGGTGATTTATTACTTTAGTATTTAGATTTACAGAAGGCGAATATTTTTCAGAATGCACTGACAATCTACAATAACGCACTGTATACAGCATACAAGTTAAGAAACCTGAGAAACAACAATAATACTGTGAAAACAAAAATGGTTTACAGTGATGCTGTTGGCTAGCTTTGACTAGTACACTCTCTGAGCATCCAATCAAAGGACGAGAAAATGCTGACGCTATCGTAAGCCTGCTAGATGGCCCTGGCGCTGCCAGCTCGAAATCTGATTGGTTAAAGCAACGGATTCATTGCCATTGATTTTAAGCTACAGACGCCTGCACTGCTGATTTTGAAGGCCTTAGGCAGATCTCTTTTACCCTGGCAGCACCATTGCTGAAATATGATTGGATAAAAGCTCTAATATAAACATACACTACTGGAAGCAGCGTGACCAAGAGAAAAGCTATGAAATGAAGAGAATAGAGTATTGGAAATAATTTATTACACATTCATGGAAAATATATTAAAACTAAGTCAGTGATTCTGATAGTGTTTAGGCTAGCAGAGAATGCTTTGCCCACCACTGCGTTATTTAGGTCGAAACGCGTGCATGCGTCGTGATACTCTTCAACATGGCGCTAGGGTGATGCGGAGAAAACAAATTTATGAGTAAAGTTGTTATTTTTGTTCTCTTTGTGCACAAAAAGTATTCTCGTAGCTTTGTAAAATTACGGTTGAACCACTGATGTCACATGGACTGTTTTAACGATGTCCTTACTGTCTTCCTGGGCCTTGATCTTGGTAGTACCCTTGCTGTCTGTGGAGGGTCAGAAAGCTCTCGGATCTCATCTAAAATATCTTAAGCCCCGTTCAGACTACACGATTTTTTTGTCCGTTACAACAGTCACTGTGTCAGATTATACGATTTTGACTCATAAAATCTTGTCGTGTCGTGAACAAGAAACATGTCAGACTATACGATGCTACCCGAGCATTCATCGCATGCCGTCATTAACGACATGCGTGATGTTATCGGACAAGACAAAAGGTGCTATGAGCGTAAACAAACAATTTCTAGCAAACAGCGTGTTTTGCCCTGTCTTGTCATCAGAAAAGCCAAAAAAAGAAAGAAAACCTGACAATGGACAAAAATCTGGATGGCATGAAGAGGATGATATGGACTGTCAAAGAGAACTGAGGTAAAATAGTTTTTATTTTACCTTTTTTCACTGTGTCGCGGTAGTCCCTCATCATAAATGCAGGGGTATTGTTGCCGTAGCTCAACGAACATTTCCTCCATAGTAAAATTACACCTAGCAAGACCGATATCGTTGTCTCTCTTTCGTTTCGGCTTGTTTGAAAGCTTGTACAAAGGCGCTTCTGTGCTCCTATTGGCCAGTGTCACAGATATGATGAAACGAGTCGTGTACGACGGGGGAAAAAATTAAACATGCTAGTCTTTCTGTGTTGACGTTGTGAAATGTCGCAGAAGTGTCGTGCACTATGACACACTACATGAGATGAAACGATTGAATCGCGCGTCCCGACAGGCATTATCGTTTACGAATCCCCACGACACCCTACGTCAAGCAGATCGTGGCAAAATCGGGCTAAAATCGTGTAGTCTGAACGGGGCTTAAATTTGTGTTCTGAAGATGAACAAAGGTCTTACGGGTATGGAACAACATGAGGGTGAGTAATTAATGACAGAATTTTCATTTTTGGGTGAACTATCCGTTTAAAGCTATTATTGTGTTAAATGACCTTTTGTGGGTATTTTCAAATATATATATATACCTAAAACATTTTCTTCTTTCATAGATTCACATATGGTCATGCAGGCACTATTCACAAGGGCATTGTCTACATCTCAGGGGGCCATGATTATCAGATCGGCCCGTACAGACGTGACATGCTAAGTTATGACCCCAAAACGGCGGACACGTGGACAGAGCGACAGGCCATGATCTTGGCACGAGGCTGGCACTCTATGGCGTCTCTGGATGACAGGATCTATGTCATCGGAGGCAGCGATGACCATGAGGACAGCATGGAGCGCTTCGACGTGTTGGGGGTGGAAGCCTTTGACCCGCAGACTGATCAGTGGACCAAGGTGGCCCCTCTCAGGTACCCTAACAGTGAGGCAGGGGTGGCAGTCTTGGATGGAAAGATCTATGTTTTGGGAGGGTACACCTGGGAGGCCATGGACTTCTCTCAGGGCACTCAAGTGTTTGTTCCAGACAAGGGCCAGTGGGTCTTGGGTCCAAATCTACCGAAGCACATTGCTGGAGCCTCGGCGTGTGTGTGCCTTGTCAGACCACAACAAACCAACAGTATAGGGGGTCATAACACAGAGAGAGGCAAACAGAATTCCAGCCAGGAGCAGCACAGGTGATTGTTCTTCAGAAGAACACTTTTATGAGAGAACTGACTCTCTGAATGTAGGTTGTCATAAGCCTGATGCCATTGGCTGCTTCTCAGATCCTTTTAAAAAGAGGTCAGCAGGAGATACTGTGAGATGAGTTGAAAAGCACAAATTAATATTATAGTTTTTGTTACAAACTTTTTTGGAGTTTTCATAGATGTCCTGGTGGCTTAGCGCTTCTTTTGAGTTACAAATAAAACATCCTGAAGTGACAATTTTACATGAATGTATGAAGTGTTTTTTTGTGTTTTGGGGTTCTATATTGATTTTATGAACAGTAACATTTATTTAGCAAGGATAGATTAAATCGATCAAAAGTGACCATGAATGCATTCACATAGGCATATACAAAAGGTTTCTGTTATAAATTTTCTTTTAATCAAAGAATCCTGATTTTATATATACAGTGTACAGCATAAATGAGTACACCCCCTCTAAAACTTAACAAATTCAGCAATTACTCTTTACTTAGGTGACATGTTAGGGTTCTTTGGAGATATAATGTTCCAACAATCCTGTTTGATCAATTAACAAAGAAGAATGTCAAAATTATTCAGCAAAATAAGATTTTCTTATCAAAGTGATAAAATGTTGTGTTGCAAAAATGAGTACACCCCCCTGAAAGTTACTAAATAAAACTAAAAAAAAAAAAAGTGTATAGGTTTAAGGCTATTTTTGATCAACAGGTAAGTATACTGAACCAAAACTTTTAAAGACAAGTAATTTCCTGACAATTAAAAGTGTTATATAGCGCACTGAATCATACTCAGACTTAATGCTGGCAGCAGTGGAACCACTTGGGAGAGAACTGCCAGGTGACTTATTTCTTAGCATAAAAGAGGACAATGGTACAAGAGGAATACCAAATTATTGTTTTAAGTGTGAAAATATAGCAGAAGTAGCACCGACATTCAAAAACAATGGACTTGTGACAAGACTCCTGAAATAATCAGGTCTTCACTTTAAGTTTTCATTTAGTGATGTGTGAATTTTTCCAAAAAAAAAGAGGAGAAATAACATGCAAGTGTCTCAGAGCCAGCGAAAGCTATGAAAAGAGTGACACTTTATCTCACAGAGTATGACGCAGCCTGCAGAAGTGACATGCATGGTTGTTGTCACCACTAGAATTACCTACTGTAGCCAAAGCTAAATAGACTCATTTAACTTCTTCCAAGCCCATATTTACAAAATAGAGACTTCTGGGAATCCATACTCTGTTCTCAAGAGGCCAAGTCAATCATTTCGGATCCAAAAGCATCTAAAATGTTCTGGTGTTGCTAGAGGAAGAGTACAGTGAGAAGTGCTTGGTACCCACAGTGACGTTCAGAGGTAGTAAAGCTCTTATATAGGGATGAATGAGTGCTGAAGGTGTGAGGGAGATGTGCTTTATCAATGCTGTCATGAATTCACACACCACTGTGTGATGTAATACAAAATCTTGAAACAGAAGATGCTACCTTCCCCTTCCCATTATTGGACATTTTTTTCAGCATGACAATGAAGATATTCATTCTCCCAAGGTGAAAATCCTTCAGTGGACATGTATTTCACTCTATCTTAACGGTCTTGAGCAGCTGTGGGGGATTCTGTAGAGACGAGCTGAGCAAAACTCCCCATTAAAGACCACAGCATTTAAGGTCATCCTCCAGGAGTTAAACAGGACAGATGTGAAAATTTTCATGATGCTTTATTTTAACAAAATGTTCCAATAATGATATCTGTTAGTGTTTCTCAAAACTATTTTATTCCAGTGCCATAAAATGTCACAGTTTAGTTATACACATATGAATAACTGAACCTAACACTCGAAAGTGTCTTATTTACTCCAACCTCTGGAAGTGCTTGGTCATTTTTTTCCTAGGTGTGTTCTTGGTCAGTCAAGACATCCAACAGCCTTTCACTTGAAGGGGCAGAAGGGATGCGATTCCGATCTGATCAATAGTGATCAATCACACAATAGTGATATTTAATAGTTACTAGCTACAGCATCTAAAAGAAATCCTCATTTGGATCAAAATGTGCATTAACCCCACTGTTTGTCACTTAAAGGGACAGTTCGACAGTCTGTGCTTTTTGGCGATTTCCCCAACAACTGGATCCTGCAGTAACATCATGGGATCTGTATCTCCTCTTTGACTGCGGAGGTAAAGAAATGGAAGTAGACGAATTGTACAAAATAGCATGTGATGTTTAACTCTTTGAGAAATGTTTCAGTGAACTCCTCTGTCATTCACCACCTTTTTATTGCTTTGATTAGATTAAGGGCTGATTCTAGTTGAAAAGGTCCTTGAACTTTTGAACTTACTATTCTGAACGTAGGCTGTTAAAGCAATGTTTTTGGACTTGCAATACTCAATCAGATCTGACTGAACCAGATAAGGATGGAGCTCCACCTGTAGACATCCAAATGCTGTTAATATCAAATGACTGAATGTATCTCATGCTAATAGGAGAAATATACTCAAACTTAATTTGATCTACACCTTGTCAGATGTAAAATCTAATCACAGTAGTATGACATTTCCAGTTCATGCACCTGATTAACCAGTTGCTCGATTGTGAACTTAGACACACCAGTACTTTTCACCTTTCCTGTGGCTTTCAGAGCTTCCATGCCCTGAGACAGATGGCACCACACTCTAAAGACCTTGAAGACATCCTTTTGTTATTATTACCCTGTTGAAAAAAAAAAACAGCATATGCTGGTTAGGCATGTTTTTAAGCATGGCTGCTGGTTTAAGCTGGTCCTGAGCAGGAGCTAGTTGGTTAGGACCAGCTTATGACCATCTTAAACCAGCTCAAACCAGCAGCCACGCTTCAGAACATACCTAACTAGCATATGCTAGTTTTTTTCAACAGGGCAGTGTAAGCGGTTAGCATTACCTTCCACACATCAACATAGTCTGTGTCTGTTGTGAGGATCTTTCCATCCTTTTCTGGGAAAAGCTTATCGCCAACTTTTGTATGATATTGTAAAGCAGCAAACAATTAGTATTCTTGAACTTGATCTAGGAGTCATTTCGCAGATTAAAAATAGCAACTGATGCTGATTTATATAGCTATATGCATGTGTTTGTGTAGGCTATAGGAAAGAAATATATATATATATATATATATAGTGGCGGGAGGAGCAAACGACAGACACAGTGGGTGTGGCGTCAGGCCTCGGAGAGGCTTTTATTCAAAAGAAATACCAAAATAAAGTGTCCAAAGGGGAAAAACTGTCCAAAATAAACAGGGGATCTAGTGTCCTCGTCGTGCTGCGGGGTTAGTGAAGGAGGGGCAGTGTTCGAGAAGGAAGGGTCCAGGTAAGGGGCGGAGTCCGGCGGCCGCACGCGCTCCCCTCTCGGGTCCGGGGCGCGAGGGGCGGCGGCTTCATTTAGCGGCTTCGTCCTCCTTTGGCCCGCGGCGCTTCTCGCGGGTCCGGCAGCTCGCGACATCGGCGGCACTGGTTCCTTCTCGCTTCCTGGACCCACGAGGATACCAGCGTGCATGCACGTGAAAGAGACCGGTCTCCCAAGGAGAGGCGCGCTCGGCATATACAGTATATCAGCGGCGGTGATGAGGCTCCATTCACTTCAGGTGCGCCTCATCACACGCCGCCAGACCTGGCTGTTTTCAGCGCCCCTCCTCTCTCACACATCGGGAGCCTGGTGAAGGGCGGCGAATAAGGGACGGGGTGGTGATGATAATAAGGGGGGAGGCAGCCAACTCGTCACAATATATATATATATATATATGAAAGGCATTCAAGGTTGAAGATAAAAACCTACCTACATAATGTACCTGATATTAGGAGCCTTCAGTTCTGTATAAAACTGAAGAGGAAAACACAGTCAGTCCAAGCGGCAACGCAGAGGATATTGAAGAACAACACAGCAGGAAAAACAGATGACTTTGATTCTGTAAACCATGCTGTGTGAATGATGAAATGATTGTGAGAATCCATCAACGGGTGGTTATATATTTTAAAGCAACAGGAAAAATCCATCCACCTGAGTTCTGGCTGTAAGAAAAAGCTTTCAGGTTTCACAGATTGTCAGATGTGTGGGGAAAAACGAAATTGCACCGATCCGTCAAAGCCGACAGGGAAAAGAGCAATGTGTTTACCCCAAGCTCTGCTTGATTATGCAGCAAGTGAGGGAAGAAATATAATGTACCATAAAAGTTTAATGCATTTGGTCCAGGTTTAATCTATAGCAGTGCTCCTCAGTCACTCACTCTCAGCCAGCGAGAACCCAGGGAAAAGCATGCATTACTGTATTTCACCTGGAGATATTCTGTTTTTACAGAGACATGACAAAGCTAGCACTAATCATCAAATATGGTAATTACAAAACTGTTATGCATGGCAAATTCATACATTTTTTTTCAATCACTTACAGGCTAAAACTCATCTAATGAGCAAAATGCTTCAAACCATTGAACCATTTACCAAATCACACTCATTAATTAACACCATTCACCCATTTTCACACAAATTCCAGCTCTTAAACCTTTTGTGTAAAACTCTCAACACAAATCTATTAATAACACATCATGCACTTGTATAGAATGCACTGACAATAATTTATCATGGAAACATACATGAACACATGAAAAACAAATATTAATTAATGTAATTATTCACACACCAATCACAACTGCAAGATGTATAAAGAATCACACTAAAGTTAATTTAAAATACTATCAAACTGGACTAGCATGTGAAATTATAAACCCCACATGAGTTACAAACTGTAAAAAGCGTTATAATCAACAATGTAAAATGTTTTACACTCTGAAACATAAAGAACCTTTATTCTTAAGCGTGTAGAGAAATTCACATCAGATTAATTATGAATGAGGGTATACTTCAAACAATTGAACAAATCAGCATCACATCATTTCAGGGTGAATTATTTCATGATGAGCAAAGGGATCTGGGCAGCCAGAGCTGTCATGCTGTGTCATTAAAGTGTCAAGGCTTCCACTTTCCTAGTGATATGTAGCTGGTTCATTGACTTTCTGAGATTTTAATGTGTTCAAACCCTCTTCCCCATTCCTCAGCCCTATAGAGTTCTTCTTGATATGGTCATGAATGGTGACCTATATAAAAGATATCCACATGAGAAGGGGCTTGTTCTGGTGTCTGCAGAACAGATTCTCTGGCTGGATCTAGAACAGTAACTAGATACAGATGTAGAATTAATATGATTTATATTTTTGTATTTTACTTTTGAATTGTATACTTTTTTGTTATTAGTGAACCACCACTAATCGCAAACAGTATATGCAAACGGTAAAATTTATTGATCACTCATGAGTCACTTCAAAGTGTTGTCAGCTGTGCTCAAGGAATCTGTCCTTATGTTTTTGGTTATTTAAAAAAATCATAGTAAATATTAATAAAGCTGGAAATAAGCATTCCTGAATTTGAGTACTGAGAAGCACCCAACATTAAAAGAGCAACCTAAGCACCTTGCAAATAAAAGAGCCAATCACCAATAAGCAAAGTCATCTGTTTCAGTCTTCAGTTCTTGCTGTTTGATGGCAGCTTTACTAGAGCTGTCACAAGAAGTGCTGAGTAAACTGAGTGAAAAGTAGATCTGGCATAACTCATTCCACTCCAGTTCTGGACATTAATGATTTCTCAAATGATGTGGCTTGTTGAGGAGAGTTACTGCTACTTTCCTAAGCAATCAAAAAATCTGTAGGCTTCTCCTGTGATGACCATCAAGAACCATCAGTAGAACAGAACCTGATGATGCAATTGTGACACTACTGTAAAAAATACTGTAAATTCCTAGTGTAATCCAGTAAAAGAATTTGACAAATAATCAGTTATTTTTCGTTAACTCATGTGAGCAAGAACGCAATGGGCCAGTTTTAATAAACAGAGCAAATTAGCGCGAGAGCGAAATTCCAAAAAAACGCACCGATGGGCGTGGAAATTTCTGCGGATGATTTACTAACAACGCGCAAATTAAAGAACACAAACACAAAATCTCATTTACATATCGACCAACGCAATATACCAAGCGCAGCGCAAATGTCGCAAATAAGGAATAAATAAGCCACAGTACATTGAAATAACCCTCTCTCTTCTACCACGTGCTCTCTGTTCTCTGCGTTATTGCCTCCTTATAGTAAAAATAATTGCAGCCATTTCAAGCGCAAAATAGTTTAAGACATGCCGTTAAATAATGGCGCAAATACCAGTAATTTGACGAACGCAAACGTTAGTAAATCGCATTGCGTGATTCATTTGAATACTCTCCTTCCGTATAAATTTTGCGTCTGAAAGGGAAACTCCTACAAATGCATATTCAATAAGATCATAACTATGTCCACGCCTTTTCAGCGCTAAATCCTCACTGCCCGTCTTAAGTAAATCCTGACAGTACTATTTTAACGCCAAAAGATGGTTTGCTCTGGCGCAAGGTGTTAGTCAAACTGGCCCAGTGTCTGTTGTATTTTTCACATTATGAGATCCTAAGAAAAAGATAAGAACCCGCAGCACAATTCTTTAATGGCACTGTCAAAGTGATGTTTATATTTATTTGTGATTTGACAATGACATAGCATAGTTTTGAATATATTTTCATTTACAACTTTATTAAATGCTGTCAAAACTCATCAAAGATTACCTCTAAATGCATCAACAATTATCTTTTGGGCTCTTTTGACATGGGCCATTAAAAATTTTCCAAGCAACTACTTTATTTTTTAGAAAATTATTATTTAAAATAATAATAACATTTCTTTCTTTCTACATGACTGTAATTTTATAGTGTAGGTGAAGAGAAACTTTAACACTGTGCTCAGGCACATTCCTCACTCCGTTTATCACCAGCCCGTTTATCATCCTTTATTTTCACTTAACAGAATGGGTTCAGCATTTAATGCTGTCTTGATTGCAGCTATTTTTGCCTCCAATGCAGCAATCAGAGATTTACAGCCACCCAGCCACCACTGCTGTATGAGCTATGCAATTTGATGTTATAACAGCCAAATTTCCCTGCAAATAATACAGCATATCACACTCTAGACTAACGTCCAATCTTCAGAGAAGACTTCCTTCAGGAAATTGGAATGAAAATGGATACAATTTTCTGAGCACTCAAGAAAACAGCCCACTCTATTCCTATGATACATTTTTCAAATTGGTTTCCTAAATAGATTGGTTAATTAGGGACAAATTGATTTTTGAATTGAGCTCACATGGTGCGTCTTGGACATTTAATGAAACGTGAGCCTTAGAGAGATAAATGTAATTACCACAAATGAAAACACAGTTATAACTAGCTTCATTTAAAATTGGTATATGCTTTGCATAGTATCTTTGTGTATGCCAGAGTTTGCGTAGTAATGATCAGACAGTACAGATCATAGAAAAACTCCATACATAATATTATGTTAAAGGATAAAATGAGATATACAGCATGAAGGGAAAATTGCTAGGCATCAGTAATGTTTATTATGGTACTTCAACACGACTTATACAGCAGATGGTAAATGAAATGCACAACAGTTTTCTATTAAGCATTAATTTAAAGGGGTCATGAACTGCCTTTGTTTTTAATTTTTCTGAGGTCCACTTATAATGTTATCAAGATTTTTGTGTGTGGTGGATTGGAAACTCGGAAGTAAACGCCCACTGCTATGATTGGCTAAGAGTTTTGTATGTTTGACAGCCTACATCCTTCACAGATGGACAATGTTGTGATTTAGGTTTAAAATGCATAAATAACTCAATACATATCAAACGATCGGTTTAAAAGGATACTCCACCCCAAAATGAAAATTTTGTCTTTAATCACTTACCCTCGTTCCAAACCCGTAAAAGCTTCGTTCGTCCTCGGAATACTTTTTGTACGCAAAGAAAATAAAAACGACATTTATTCAACAATTCGTCTCCTTTCTGTCTCTCTGTGTCTGCGTAGCCCCATTTTGAAAAGCATCCGATGGACGCAAAGAGCGTACGCTATTCTCTGTCATCAGTAATGCATGGATACGTATTGTACGTTTATTTACGCTGATTTGAACGGAAACAGCGTATCCATGCGTTACTGATGACAGAGAATAGCGTACGCTCTTTGCGTCCATTGGATGCTTTTCAAAATGGCGCTACGCTGACACAGAGAGACAGAAAGGAGACGAATTGTTGAATAAATGTCGTTATTTTTATTTTCTTTGCATACAAAAAGTATTCTCGTCGCTTCATAAAATTCAGATTGAACCACTGATGGCAGATGGACTATTCTGACGATGCTTTTCATACTTTTATGGACCTTGACAGTGCAATTTACTATGCAGTCAATGGGACAGTCACAAGCCTCACAGTTTTCATCCAAAATATCTTAAATTGTGTCCCGAGGACGAACAAAGCTTTTACGGGTTTGGAACGACATGGGGGTAAATGATTAATGACAAAATTTTCATTTTGGGGTGGAGTATCCCTTTAACAAACAAAGCAATAGTGATCATGTAATAAAAACAGTTACTCACACTTGTGTTGCAACATTACTGTCAAATCCAATATAATCAGCACAGCATCATCTTTTAGTATCAATCTTTCTGAAAATCCTGTCGAATTGTGTCTTGTTTGCAAACTAATCCATGGTAAAATGAAGTGAACAAAGGACCAAGTTCTTACTGACGCTGTCTGGATCTTCATTAAAAATAAAATTCACTCTTTCCTAGTGTTGGGATCAGAAAGAAGGCAATGCAAACACTGTTTTCCCACAACTTAGCACTACACTGAGTCTTGTTTTCTTCAGAGCCATCTTTTATCGTTTGGTTTCTGCGTAGAGCTGCATTTGCCTCTCTCTAAACACTGCATGCGTGAATCTGTGGGCGGGGCTAAACAGGCAGCGATGTAGAAGTAGTTGGCGTGGTTAAACAGGCAGTGATGTAGAAGCAGTGGGCGTGGTTAAACATGCAGTGATGTAGAAGCAGTGGGCGGGGTTAAACAGGCACCGATGTAGAAGCAGTGGGCGTGGTTGAACAGGCAGTGATGTAGAAGCAGTGGGCGGGGTTAAACAGGCACCGATGTAGAAGCAGTGGGCGTGGTTGAACAGGCAGTGATGTAGAAGCAGTGGGTGGGGCTAAACAGGGAGTGATGTAGAAGCAGTGGGTGTGGTTAAACAGGCAGTGATGTAGAAGCAGTGAGTGGGGCTAAACAGGCAGTGATGTAGAAGCAGTGGGCGTGGTTAAACAGGCTGTGATGTAGAAGCAGTGGGTGGGGTTAAACAGGCAGCGATGTAGAAGCAGTGAGTGGGGTTAAACAGGCAGCGATGTAGAAGCAGTGAGTGGGGTTAAACAGGCAGCGATGTAGAAGCAGTGGGCGTGGTTAAACAGGCAGCGATGTAGAAGCAGTGAGTGGGGTTAAACAGGCAGCGATGTAGAAGCAGGCATTGATCTTCTTCTGTGGAGGCGGTGCTTATCCACAGTATTACATCATAGAGTAGAACATTCTACAAGCTGTCGTTTTGACAGATTGGCTTCAGTATAAGCTGTTTTTAGACTAACAACAAAGTTTTTAGTTCTGAAACTTAGAGGATATTTTTATAATACAATGACCTCTTATATGTCAAAAGATCAAGGGAATTTTGTTTTCTCAGTTCATGACCCCTTTAAAAAAACTACAGTAATTGAATGTATTAAATCTCAATATGAAAAAGTTGTATAGGTAAATTAAGTACATAAGCAAAACCTGTATTAAAATTGATATAAAATGTAAAAGTATTGGTGTGGTCACAAGTAAAGCTTTTTACACTGTAATTTAAAAACAGATCTTGGCTGGTCATAATCAGCAACAACATAAACTTCTACCAAAACTATTTGTTCAAAGAAAAAAAAAGAAGATATAAAACAAGATAATTGCAACTTTTTGAGTTTTTTCTCGCAATTGTGAGTTTTTGTCTCACAATTCTTACAATTTTCTCTCAATTGCGAGTTTATATGAGACAAAAAGCTGTAATTATCTTGGCTTCCATAGCCTAAAGATGCTGCAATGGCTTGATTCATCATGTTATATACAGCAAATTCACGACACATGAGATCGGTGAGCTCTGGAAAATGTGTTTCTGGAAGCCTTGAGGAAATTGCACTGACACACTCGAATGATGCAGACAAATTTTGCAGTCCTCGAGTGAGCGCTTTCATTCAATAATTGATGCAGCTGTCTCATTTGCCACCCGGCACGCTCCATTTTAACTCTGACGCAGCACAAACTCGTTTCTTGATAAGACTGTAGATGAAATGATCACCATCACTGCAGTCTCAGAAGCTGTGGTGAGCTCTGGCTCATGGAGAGCACTGCGGCAGGCTCGTGGTGGCACTGACGGTGGATGAGACGGGCCGCTAGCATGAGCAGGATCCCCGTCAGCAGCTCCAGGCAGAAGGACAGACAGGCCATGACCAGAGACCAGCCGAAGGACATGTGGACGTGAGACAGAGACTCAATATCCACCATGTGCTGCAGCTCCTCCAAAGCCTGCTGAGAGTAACTGATATAAATGCTCACACCAGACACCGTCAACAGACCTGTGGACAAAGAGTCGTCATTACACTCCATGAACTCACTAGTACTTTTAGTACTCACTAGTACTCAGTACTTAGTACTCAGTACTTTTCCTATAAAAATGTTCTCAAAAAAACATAGAACTTCTTGAAGCAACTAGTCTTAAAGGGATAGTTCACCCAAAAATGAAAGTTCTGTCATCATTTACTCACCCTCAACGTGTTCCAAACCTATGGAAAAAAAATACTATGGAATTGTCTACCAGCGAGTGTTTGGTTATTAACATTATTCAAAACATCTTGAATTGTGTTTGGTTTGGTACAACTTGGGGGTAAATTAATGGTGACAGAATTTTCATTTTTGGGTGAACTGACCAAGCTGGTTTTTAGCCAGTTTATTGGGGAAGCCAGCTAGTCTAGTCAAGTCACAATTATTAAATAGCCCTTTTTACAATACACATTGTGTCAAAGCAGCTTTACATGACAACTGCTCAAAACTCCACTAAACCTATCACTACAAACCTGCCTAACCAGCTTGGATAAGACCAGTGACTTCATTTATAAAACGTATAAATGTGCACAGATTTGATCTTAAAGTGTGTGTATGCTAAAATCCAGATCAACATTTGATATATATACACTGAACAAAATTATAAACGAAAAATTTTATTGTGGCCAGCCTAAGGCACACCTGTGCAATAATCATGCTGTCTAATCAACATCTTGATATGCCACACCTGTGAGTTGGATGGATTATCTCGGCAAAGGAGAAGTGCTCACTAACACAGATTTAGACAGATTTGTGAACAATATTTGAGAGAAATAGGCCTTTTGTGTACATAGAAAAAGTCTTAGATCTTTGAGTTCAGCTCATGAAAAATGGGGGCAAAAACAAAAGTGTTGCGTTTATAATTTTGTTCAGTGTATATATCCTATTCTTGCCTCTCACCATTTTCATGGAAAGGATTTAGACGTTGGTGCTCTTTTATATGCTAATGATTAATTAATTAGAGGGCATTTACAAGGCAAAGATTTGAAACTATTCAGCTGTGCATAATTTCAAGATCATTTGAGATTTACAGATTTCACATCTGAAAGAAAAACGTATGCAGGCTTTTTGAGTGTATCTACATTCATTTCACGTCATATGTACTAACATATGAGAAATGATCTTATATCAAATGTGAGATGGTTTCTACACAACTTTTTATAAATAAGGGCCCAGATACCACCTTAGGTTGGTTTGAGCTGTTTCAATAAATAAATAAATATCCATTTCAAAACATAATTTTTGTTGTTGTTGGAATCTTATCAAAAACAAGAAGTGCTTTAATGAATTCTCAGTAAGCAAAAAAATAGTGACTAGTGTTAAGTAGTATTTAAAGCTATGTATACAACAGTTGTGGCTTTGGTTTGGCCAAATTTATCTAGAGTATATGATATTTCTGCGCTCTCAAAAAAAAAACAAAAACAGGTAAGCTGTCACTGGGGTGGTACCTTTTCGAAAGGTACACTTTTGTGCCTTTTAGGTACTAATATGTACACTTTAGGTACTAATATCTTTATCTTTAAGTTACCAATATGGACTCTTTAGGTACAAAGGTGTACATTTGGAAAATATAGCGCCCCAGTGACAAACTGTTAAAAAATTTAGTGTGAAATTACAGTATATTCCAGTTTAATAATTGCATTTCTTTCACAGAACAATACTTGTATCTAACTGCACTCTCAGAAATGTACTGTAAAATCTACAGTACTTTACTAGCAAGTTTTTACAATTGTCCTTTAAAAAAAATAAGCTTGGCTTTACTGTGAATTTACAGTATTGGAAAGCAAAAAAAAAATAAATAAATAAAAATACCGTAAACAAACAGCATCACTCTGTGTTTCTACAGTGCATATGTACTATGAAGGCACCCAGCATGCAATGCAGCACGAACAGATCATGTTGTTGTTGATCTTGTTTTTGGTTCACTTTTAGCAATTTGTGTTGTTGGTTTATTTTGTGATATTGGTTTATGTTGTAAGTGTTGTTTTTATTTGTTGAGTGTTACCATTGTTGTGTTTTGTCGAGTATTGATGTCACATCTTTTAAAGACATATCTCAGCAGTTCCTTCACTATGCATGAAAGATCCACCTACAAACAGTTATGAATATGAAATTATTAATTATAATAATTTTTTATTGATTAATTAATTTTTATGTTCATGCTAAGCATAGTTTGACTAACTTAAAGTCAGGCAGTTAGCTTATTTCATATTCTAGCTTGTCATCATTTTAACAAATGTTTTCATTTGTCACACTTCTGACATGACAGGTCAGAACTTGAAATATGAATATACAAGGTCAAAGAGCTCAAACCATTATGCTGATTTCAAAATACATTAGTAAACAACTAAATTTATCACAGTGGCATAGTTAAATACAACTTTATAATGTGAATTCACAGTAAATTACGTTGATGTTAGCATCATTCTGCTGTTCATTCACACTCATTTGTAAGACAATTAACTCAGCCTGCCTTGATTTCAGAGTAAATTTCTGACTATAGTAATTTATTATAAAATGATACTCTTTAATCCTGAAAATTCCTGGCAATTTATTTATTTCTGAGAGTCTGTGATATTCCTAATTTGTAAAACCCACTATGCACTGTATGCTTTTTTTTAAAAACCTTTAGGATAACATCTTTTTGTACCCATTTTGTACTCGAATACTGAAGTTCAGTTGTTTGACCAAACAGAGCAAATGGAAAGAAAAAGTGCAGTCTATATTATAGTTTTTCTATGTATGAAGCATAGATGCCATTCCAGCCACCAAAATACAAAAGTACTACAGAAAAATGCATAATCTTCCAGCCTGGGTGAAGCCATTATGTACATTAACAACGATTTGGGACAAATATGATGTAATTTAATGGAAAGCTACATGAGTGGGTCTCTGTGGCACGGCAGGAGTTTGAACAGCCTCCATGTGAAAGCTGTAATGGCTTGATTCATCATGTACTATACAGTGAATGCATGATGGCAAAATCCTAAATAAGCAAATGAGTCTTTTCTGAAACTCAGCAGTGCACAAGCACAGAATATGACAGGCACACAGGTTAGTGCTGGGAGTATTAATAGGAAAGCTCATAATCACCATGGTAGTAAGAGAAGATCTGTGCTTTCCTTGAGACCTGCTTGAAGGAACCGTCATGAACTCAGTCATTATTCCTGTAATTAACCCACTTACATGAAGCTCAGAGGAGCCCTGACCTTTCACGATCACTCATGATACACGAGAGGAGAGGTTTTCCTGCTGCTCTGCAATTAAACATCAGCCATTTCTCAAACAATGCATTGCTTTTTCAAGACGTTAAATAAAAAATGCACTGACACAGCTGATGTGGGGTTTGCTTCTGTGCCTGTCAGAGAAAGCGTCAGCAGACAAAGATGACAGATGGGAATAGAAAGAAAAACACAGAGCACATTTAGCCATTTTGTTACACTTTTTATCATTTCTGAATGTGGTTCCTGTCCTAATGATACTGGTAACTTATATACCTTACAGTATATGATATTGATAACTTATATAGTTTAATTTCAGTAAGGGAAAAAAAAGCATTGGCAGCTTCATGGTCAACTTTTTCAGACTGAAAAATGCTTTTGCATGTCAGAAATTCATTTGATAATTTTTTGGTCGGACGAAGATCTGACCCAAATTTGGTGTTGAATAATTGACAGTGATTTACACAAATACAAAAATTGCATCTGCAGAGAATACGATACAAATGATTTTTTTTTTTCATAAATCTTATATTTTTCTCCTTTCTTATAATAAACTATATACTGTAAATAGATAACACAGTGTTGTAATTAATAAACCTTAATGCAATCATTACAAAAACATAGTTATAAACCAGACGTTGTGCTACATTCAGCACAGTCATTAATAGAGAGCACTCGAGAGGAAGTGATATGTACAAAGCAGTCAGTAATAAGCCAAAATGTAAAATTACAGAACTCCTGTTTTCACTGGCCTTAATTGTAATTGTAAAATTGAATTGTATTTTGTAAATTAAAACAAATTGATTTTGATGGCTGCAACACACTCCAAAAACGTTGGGACAGAGGCATGTTTGCAACTATTTTATATCACCTTTCCTTTTAATTACACATTTTAGTCATTCCTGAACTGAGGAGACTGATTTCTGCTGGTGTGCAAGTGGAATTTTTGCCCAGTCTTGCTTGAAACAAGACTTCAGCTGCTCAACAAGCCTTGGTCATCACTGTCTTATTCTCCTCTTCATGACACACCACACATTTTCAGTAAGAGACAGATCTGTCAAAAGACGTCAGTTTGATAGCAGTACAATCCCACTATATGCCTCGGCCTTGATGATATCTTCACACATATGCAAGGCACCCATGCCTGAGATTTCTCCAGATTCCCTGAATCTTTTCACAATATTATGTACAAGAGGGTGAAAGACCTCATTTCTTTGCTGTCTTAGGGCCAGTTTTACTAAGCAGGGCAAATTAGCACGAGAGCGCAATTCCAAAACAGCGCTGATGGGCGTGGAAATTTCTGCGGGTGATTTACTAACGATGCGCAAATTAAAGAACACAGACGCAACATCTCATTTACATATCGACCGACGCAACATACCAAGCGCAGCGCAAATTAGAGTAGTCGCAAATAAAGAATAAAGAAATGAAGCCACAGTGCATTGAAAAGAACCGGAGGCCAAAAAATAAAGGGTTTCAAGAAGTTTTGATAGAGCTGGTACTGCGTGACTCCTAGTTGAGGGTTCCAAGTTGTCTTTTATTTCCTGAAGCCAATTAAAAATAACATGGTCTGGCAAACTATATGTTCAGATAATGTGTTCTTCTGGCATTCCAGATAAATTAATACGTGTGGAAAAAATCATCTCCCTTCTACCACGCGCTCTCTGTTCTGCAGCCATTTCAAGCGCAAAATAGTTTAAGATATGCTTTTTTGGCCGTTAAATAATGGTGCAAATACCAGTAATTTGACGAGCGCAAACATTAGTAAATCGTGTTACCTGATTCATTTCAATACTCTCCTCCCATAAATTTTGCCTCTGAAAGGGAAACTCCTACAAATGCATATTTAATAAGGTCAGGTGCAAAAGCTAATTCTTCACTGCACGTCTTTAGTAAATCATGACCGTACTATTTTAATGCCAAAAGACGGGTTGTGCTGCCGCAAGCTGTTAGTAAAACTGGCCATTAAATTGATAATTGTTATGTTTTTTTTTTTAACAGTTTGACAATGCCCTCATTAAATTGACACAAAGTGGCAAAGCATGACCTAAAAAAGTTATATTTACAAAATACAATAAAAGTGGTCAGTTTAGCAAATTAGCGTCACGCAAAGGAGGGGTTTGGAAAAATGAATCGTTGAGCAATTAAGGTAAAAATAAATGCATATTATAAGAAAATGAAAGTGTTTTTTGACCTTGCATGCATGTCAACCTGTTGTTGGGGACTCCCAAAACCAAAATATGAACCTTTGATAACCCATAATAGGGGCACTTTAACATGATTACAAAGTGCGCTTTTTAAAAGTGTACTAAAGTAAAACAGTTATAGAAGTATATTCTAATTTTATTTAATTATTATACTAAAAAATATAAGATTTTAAATACATGGCAAGTGCACATTTATAATATTATTAAGCACACACATCTTTTTCACTGTCTGATATGAGAAGAGAAGCTTTAAAACCAAAAGGATGAATCAGCTCTCAGAAGCACAGACAGCCTGGAGGTCATCAACTGCTCTTTATTAAAAAAAAAACACTCAGTGTTACACTGACTAAGTGTGTCAGGAGAGCTGAACTGAGTGAAAGATAAACAACATCTGATGATGCACTCCTGGCATAAATGAATTTATCGATGCAAGAGTCGTAAACATTAGCGAGGGCTTTGAGATATGTTTGATTAGGTGCTGCTGCAGCAGAATTCATCAGTGTCATGAAAGGAGATGCACAGCTGCATTTCACGTTTGAGGAGTTGTGTGAGTTAGAAGATAGCAAGTGTTTGTGAGGCTAGAAATGGAAAAAAACTATAACCAAAAACTAGTCCATCAGTTGTGTGCAATGTTCAGTCCTTATGAACCAAACACTCACTGGCACAAACACAGCAACAATTTACCTCAGCAATAAAAGGAAACTAAACTATACTAGCATAGAAAGCTGTGCTAAGTTCACATTTATAGAGACTACACACCGTTCTGTGTTCTTGGGCAGGATATTATTTTTTCATCTCAGGAGCCTCATGCAACAGGACTGAAAACAGAACACAAATAAAAAGCTGTGATGGTCCTCAGTGTTTCAACCTCTACAGACCCCAGTGATTTACTCTGCTCCATCTCTCCCTTAATTCAGCTGCACTTCAGTTTTCTGTTGTGCTCAGGCTGAAACACAAGCACCTGTTACAGCGCTGCAAAAGAGCCCCAAACTACACTCCATCACCATCATCATCACATCCTACCATAACAAACATAACCAATAATACTATCACAATAATATTGAGGACAGAATGAACACAGATATTCTACTGACAAAAAAGCCTGTGTCACTCCCACTTATATTTTGATGTGCTCTTCAATAACTCTTCTGAAATATTGTTACACACAACCAGCCCCATCTCATTATTGTGATGAGAAGAAATAACGACAAATTTCATTCAAGATTCAATCAAATGCTGATGAACCTTTACAGACACAGGAGCAAAAGTAAAACATTCATAGCTGTCATGTGGGGCCTCCTGAATTGTAAACAGTTGCTAGACTGAATGCCAAAAACAAGTGTAGCTTTTGAATATGATGTTCATTGATGTAATCAGCAGAGGTATATAATGATAAAAAAAAAAAAATCTGATTTTGCTCTATTCGGATTCCAGTCCAAAGTCAGGCATACCAACGTGATCTCATGAGAATTCGTAGGCATTTTACGTAAAATGTGGTTCTACAAAATGTACATTTACTTAAGTTTTCACAGGTACTAAAACATACATTACTGACGTATTTTCAGCATTTTAGCGTACAATACTGACATACTGCCGACACCTAAAACGTAAGTTATTGATGTATGAACAACTTTACAGACTTAAAAATGAATCCTTATGAATACTGAAATTGTGGCATTAACTTTTTATTATATTCAGCTGTCATATCAATGGCGTTTATATTTTCAATTGCATTATTTTATTAAGCTTACTCATTTACTTATTACGAAATGATAACACATCATCATTTGGACTGCTTTTGGTACTGCTTTTACTATTTTTGCAATAAATAAAGTATTGTGACTGAACTTATCTTTCTGTCATGTTTTTCTTTATGCTGTACATATTTGTAAGAAATAGTTATGGTTGAGTTTAGAGGTAGGAGTGGGATTAGCGACTATAAAAGATATATTTTTATTGCTATATTGTTACTAAAATGGTCATTTCTCTGCATATTTCAGTCTATTATGTTTTAAATCGTTATATATTCGCTATAAAATGGGTAGGTTTAGGTTTGGGGGTAGGTTAAGGGGTCTAAAAATCACTTATCAATACAATTATAAAAATGCATTGATATAAATATTTTATTGATATAAACGATTTGTAAATAGTTTGTTTTTTATCTAAAAATACATAGCAGTTTTTATGCTTTAAACGTTGTTATACATCCAAATTGTAATTTTCAGCATCAATAGAAATGTACAAAAATAAATCTGTTCAATACTTTTGCTATTCATTACTGCAGGCTTTGTGGATATGAATTATTGAGCTAAAAACCTCCATATCTATTAAAACCTCTCACTGTGTGTGACCAGTTCACCTTACAGCTGTACTCAGCTGGAGAGCCTGACATTTTCTGTTTTCTTTCTTTCCCATTGTGTTTTATATCCACGTGTGACATTGACTGAACGCATCTCCCACTGACCTATAACACAAACTCCAGCCATATCACTGCTGAGAGCTCACTTCATGTCAGCTGATGAGTGTAGATGGCCACTGAATGCCGTGTAGCTGTTAATGGCACTCACTGCAGATGAGGAAGTATGCAGCGATGCAGGTGAGAAGAGTGCAGCTCTGAGCCAAAGACGCCACCAGACCGAAGATCCCACCAAAGACCAGCAGCACCAGACTGAGAGGCAGCAGGACCAC